>OY740797.1:2291028-2433528 GCA_963514005.1 Raja brachyura | reverse complement strand
TTTTTTTTTTTAATCACTCCCTAGTCAACACCCCCCCCCCCCCCCCCCCCCCCCCAGCTCCTGGCCACTGTTTCTTGGCGAGGGGTAAACACAGCTGCCGTGCCGATCTCGGAGAGCAGACTAATCGAACTAACGTCACCCATTCCTTCTCTCCAGAGATGCCGCCTGACCCACAGTTACTCCAGCTTCTTGTGTCTTCCTTCTGATGGTCGGCGTGGAGTTTCTGTCCGGTTCCCCGGACTGGGGGGGGGGGGGGGGGGGAGCGACCTCTCCGTAAGTTGTGAGATAGCCCTGTGGAGTTGCTGGTTGTTGCGGGGGGGGGGGGGGGGGGGGGGGGTCAGGACCTCTCCCCTTGACACGGGCTAATACTTGGCGGATTCACGCCCGATGCCATGGTGACACAGAGGCTCTCCGGCCACGGAACTCACCGCAGCTTTGCCCGAGACCAGCAAGGCAATATCGAAAGCAAATACATCATTTGGAGGAACAGCATGTCATATTTCGCTTGGGCAGAATGATGACTTATCTCGCTTTAAGTAACGTGTAAGAAAGAACTGCAGATGCTGGAAAAATCGAAGGTGGGCAAAAATGCTGGAGAAACTCAGCGGGTGAGGCAGCATCCATGGAGCGAAGGAATAGGTGACGTTTCGGGTCGAGACCCTTCCGGGTCTCGACCCGAAACGTCACCTATCCCTTCATCAGTCTGAAGAAGGGTCTCGACATGAAACGTCACCTATTCCTTCGCTCCACAGATGCTGCCTCACCCGCTGAGTTTCTCCAGCATTTTTGTCTACCTTTAACTTAAAGTAACCCTTGCTTTCCCTCTCTCTCCACACTCCCTTTTTTTCCCAAGTTCCCTGACCACTGTGCCCCAGATTACATGTCTCCTATCCTGACTCCACCCCTTCTGTCCAGAGATGCTGCCTGCTCCGCTAGAGCATTTGTCACTTCCCTCTCAGCTAACGATGAACCATTCTGCATTCCCTTGTTCAACGTCCCGTTTGACCTGTGTTTTCACACCTTACCCTTCCTTATCTCTGTATCCCTGTGTTTTCACACCTTACCCTTCCTTATCTCTGTATCCCCCCCCCCCCTTGACTCTCAGTCTGAAGAAGGGTCTCGACCAGAAACGTCACCCGTTCCTTCTCTCCAAAGATGCTGCCTGTCCCGCCGAGTTACTCCAGCATTCTGTGTGAGTTACATATTCTCATGGCCATCGAGGGGAGCTTGATAAACAGCCAGTCGCTGCGACAGGACTTGTCCTACCGAGCATGGTCCGCCGACAGGGCCACTTTGGAAAGGTGACACGTCTTCAGCTGAAATAAATATATCAATTTTCTTCTGACCGCCGGGATCATTTAATATCCTAGCTCATTATATCCAATAAGATGCTGGAAAGAAGGGGGCGGTGGCTGGTGTGTGAGATTACAGACATCATCTCAGGAGGAAAGGAATAGGTGATGTTTGGGGTCGAGACCCTTCTCCTGCATTTTGCGTCTATCTCCGGTGGAAATCAGCATCTGCAGATCCCTTCCCCCCGGCTCTCAGTCTGAAGAAGGATCTCTACCTGAACCGTCACCTATCCATGTTCTCCACAGATGCTGCCTGACCCGCTGAGTTACTCCAGCACTCTGTGAAACGTCACCTATCCATGTTCTCCACAGATGCTGCCTGACCCGCTGAGTTACTCCAGCACTCTGTGAAACGTCACCTATCCATGTTCTCCACAGATGCTGCCTGACCCGCTGAGTTACTCCAGCACTCTGTGAAACGTCACCTATCCATGTTCTCCACAGATGCTGCCTGACCCACTGAGTTACTCCAGCACTCTGTGAAACGTCACCTATCCATGTTCTCCACAGATGCTGCCTGACCCGCTGAGTTACTCCAGCACTCTGTGAAACGTCACCTATCCATGTTCTCCACAGATGCTGCCTGACCCGCTGAGTTACTCCAGCACTCTGTGAAACGTCACCTATCCATGTTCTCCACAGATGCTGCCTGACCCGCTGAGCTACTCCAGCACTCTGTGAAACGTCACCTATCCATGTTCTCCACAGATGCTGCCTGACCCGCTGAGTTACTCCAGCACTCTGTGAAACGTCACCTATCCATGTTCTCCACAGATGCTGCCTGACCCGCTGAGTTACTCCAGCACTCTGTGAAACGTCACCTATCCATGTTCTCCACAGATGCTGCCTGACCCGCTGAGTTGCTCCAGCACTCTGTGAAACGTCACCTATCCATGTTCTCCACAGACGCTGCCTGACCCGCTGAGTTACTCCAGCACTCTGTGTCTATCTCCGGTGTACAACAGCATCTGCAGTTCCTTCCCACGCAATGTGTAAAATCACGGCGCGGGCGATGACATCTCACGGACATCATCATAATAAACTAACTGGTGTGAACACCTCCTGCCTCTAGCCTTGGTTAAATAAAAACAGCGGATCTCAAACATGACCACCAAGTTCCCAAAACATCCTTAACTGACTGGTTGAGTTGTTATTCCACTCTGCCGGAGTACCAAATATGTTTGGGCGCTCTAGCGCGTCACTTGGCCCAGTCGCCTCAGCTCACAAGATTATACAATAATTGCATCTCCAGTGAAAAGTCTCGACGTGAGTTCATCAAACAACGCTGCGGGGCAGAACCCCATTGTTTGAGAAGGAACTGCAGATGCTGGAAAATGGAAGGGAGACAAAAGTGCTGGAGAAACTCAGCGGGTGAGGCAGCATCTATGGAGCGAAGGGAATAGACAGCGTTTCGGGCTGAAACCCGAAGGGAATAGACAGCGTTTCTGGCTGAAACCCGAAGGGAATAGACAACGTTTCGGGCTGAAACCCGAAGGGTTTCGGCCCGAAACGTTGTCTATTTCCTTCGCTCCATAGATGCTGCCTCACCCGCTGAGTTTCTCCAGCACTTTTGTCTACCCCTTGAGAAGTCAGTGGGTGTCCAGAGGGAGTTTGGTCCTGTTGGAACCAACATTCACTCACACGTTAAAGTGAACCGGGCCAGCGATTCTGAAATTGTTTTGCCAACTTTCAGCCGACAAAACCCATTGGAATGGGGGGTTGTGCGGGGTCGAAGATAGACACAACATGCTGGAGTAACTCGGCGAGACAGGAGGGGTCCCTTGAAGAAGGGTCTCGACCCGAAACGTTACCCGTTCCTTCTCTCCAGGGACGCCGCCTGTCCCGCTGAGTTACTCCAGCATTCTGCGCCTATCTTCGGTTTAAAGCAGCATCTGCAGTTCCTTCCTTCACAGATTGTTTGGGCCGATGGACACTGGGGGAAGAGCCGTTTCTTACATACGTTGGCGACTGACAGATGGATGGAGAGGGTTTGGATGTTGGGAATGGAAGGGATAGAAGGTGTCCGTTGTGACATCTCGGGTGTTCTATCCAGAATCAACGTGAAGGCACTAGAAGGCGGTCGCAGGAGCATCGTGACATTATCTCCCCATTTCCCTGCTGGAGTGGACTATCTGACGTAGCTCCACTGGGAGGAAGCGCCAGATTCTTGTGCCGCTCCGACACCTCTTTCATACATTAATATTTAAAAACATATTTCAATATTTTCTATATTTTCTCCGAGATCTTCCGTTTTCTCGCACACTCCAAAGACGCGCTGGGTTTGTGGGTTAATTGGCTTGGTGTACGTGTAAATTGTCCCTAGTGTGTGTAGGATAGTGTTAGTGTGCGGGGCTCGCTGGTCAACACGGACCCGGTGGGCCGAAGGGCCTGTTTCCGCGTTCTATCTCTAAAACTAAATTATCAATGAGGAATATTTTGTCACATTTTATTTTTTAGCGGAAGTCATTGTAACATTATCACAGCACCTTGTTGCCCTTAGAAGCTAACTTCTAATATTCTCCGACTCGGACAATTGGTTCCTCTATCTGTGGGATATGGGATTTTTATTACCTTCTTGCCTTTTGCCTGGTGTCTTGTCACTAGTCTGAAGAAGGGTCTCGACCCATTCCTTCACTCCTTCGCTCCATAGATGCTGCCTGTCCCACTGAGTTCCCACAGCTTTTTGTGTCTGTCTTCGGATTCTTATTACCTGTTGCCGCAGCTGCACACAAATGTGTAGAAATGTGAAGGAACCGCAGATGCTGGTTTAAACCGACGATAGACACAAAATGCTGGAGCAACTCAGCGGGGCAGGCAGCATCTCTGGAGAGAAGGAACGGGTGACGGACGGTTCGGATCAAGACCTTTCTTCAGGCGGGTTAGGGATAAGTGAAACGAGAGATATAGACGGTGATAGAAACATAGAAACATAGAAAAATAGGTGCAGGAGTAGGCCATTCGGCCCTTCGAGCCTGCACCGCCATTCAATGTGATCATGGCTGATCATCCAACTCAGTATCCCGTACCTGCCTTCTCTCCATACCCCCGGATCCCTTTAGCCACAAGTGCCACATCTAACGCCCTCTTAAATATAGCCAATGAACTGGCTTCAACTACCTTCTGTGGCAGAGAATTCCAGAGACTCACCACTCTCTGTGTAAAGAATGTTTTCCTCATCTCGGTCCTAAAGGAATTCCCCCTTATCCTTAGACTGTGATGTGGAGAGATGAAGAACAATGAATGAAAGGTATGCAAAAAAAAAGTAACGCTGATGAAGGAAACTGGCTATTGTTAGCTGTTTGTTGGGTGAAAATGAGAAGCTGGTGCGTCTTGGATAGAGAGAGGGGGAATGTCGGGGCTACCTGAAGTCAGAGAAATCCATATTCACGCCATTGGGCTGTACACAACGGCCCCGGGTGCAACGCATTTACACTCCTGCATCACCTTGCCACGGGAATAACTATCGCGGTGTCATCTCAGCTACTCGGATTCGGTGAAACGGCAAATAAGAAACACAACTTTTGCAGACCAAAGTAAACTAGCAAGATTGTTTAAATAAAAACCTGTTCATTCAAAAGTAAAAGTAAAAACAGTAATAGTCAGAGAAAATAAAATACTCAGCTCAGCGCACTGCACCAATCAATCGATGGCACGAAACGTCGCCTATTCCTTCTCTCCATAGATGCTGCCTCACCCGCTGAGTTCCTCCAGCATTTTTACCCTCGATCTTTCCAGCATCTGCAGTTCCTTCTTAAGCACAAATCGATCAGATGCTTTCTGAAAGGTCTGAGGAAGGGTCACTTTGAAAGTTGACAAATCTTAAGCTGAAATACACCCATTTCCTTCCGACCCCCGCGATCAGTTAGTACCCAAGACTAACTCATTATATCTAACAAGAAACTAGAACTAACGGGCCGGTGGCTGGGCTGTTATTACGCGCAGCATATCCGGAGAAAGGGAATAGGTGGTGTTTGGGGGTCGAGGCCCTTCTTCAGCACTTTGTGTCTATCTCCGGTGTGAACCAGCATCTGCAGTTCCCTTCCCCCTGACTCCCAGTCTGAAGAAGGGTCTCGACTCGAAACGTCACCCATTCCTTCTCTCCAGAGACGCTGCCTGACCCGCTGAGTTACTCCGGCGATTTGTCTCTGTCAAATGTTTTCATCGTCGTTTTCCAACTAAACGTAACTCGGAATTAAATGCCGCGACTTCACTGCTGAAATGACAAAAACAAACAGTTTATGGACTTTATCATCTTTATATCTGGAGGTAAATGTTTCAGAGGCAGCTTTGTGTGAAATACTTACACCAATCAAGAGGCTTCTTTTCATCTAAGCAATCTTCGGAATTTTACTACAGAATTGCAGCAAAAACTCTAAACTACCCATTAATTTCCTTTTGAAGTGCAATAGTTATCGATAATGTTCGCGCTTTGGTTAGAATTGGCTGATATTGGGAATGGGTTGGAGGGCTGTACTTAATCACTGGTGTTTAGACCAGCCAGGCATCTCTCACGTTGAACAATAACAACAAACACAATGTCTTTGTGTGAGTTTTAAAGAGTGGTGTATTTAAAATAACTAGGCCATTCCACAAAGTGGCTGAATACAGTTTGCTCAGGAAATCCAATTATCACATGGATTACACCCGAGTCCTCTTTGTTGCTGCCCATTCACAATTTAAATATGTATCTGTCGAGGAGCGGTAGTCTTCTCGTTAGCAGCTTCTCACATGCGCTGTCCTGAAAGATTTTCAGATGTAAAATAAAGCATAAATTAACAACAAGAACATGGCTGCCATTCGATTATTACTGGAGATGGTCTTGATAGATTTATTTGGCAATTACTAAAGTGCACATAATGCATCTGTGCATAACTTAGCATCGTAATGGGGAAGGCCACATGGCATCGCAGACTACATTCACATCCAGACTTTCGTTCAGATGCGCATTTCATTATTGGTCTGCCTATTGACTTAAGAATTCTCCGAGCGGCATCCATGTCAGTCCATTGGCGAAACTACACTGGTAGAAGTCGTGAAGATTCGTGTCATCATCTACTTGATCTTTTCTGTTGCGTTCAGCATTTATAACAAGCACGCTATTTCCAGCTACCCAGATATGTGTTGGATGGAACTGCGGCCGCTGGTTTAAACCGAAGATAGACGTAACAAAATAACTGGAGTAACTCAGCGGGACAGGCAGCATCTCTGGAGAGAAGGAATGGGCGACGTTTCGGGTCTGAGGAAGGGTCTCCACCTGAAACGTCACCCATTCCTTCTCTCCAGAGATGCTGCCTGTCCCGCTGAGTTACTCCAGCTATTTCGTGTCTATCTTCTGCTTCAATGTATGTTGCCTTACCTCGGCTAACGTAATAGCCATGCCTGCCTTTAAAATGGAGATGAATGTCACAACAAAATGAGCATGCTGCCTTATCTTTTTACCTTTGTGAGAAAGGATGATTTTCCTGTAATATTTAATGCCTCAAATATCATAATCAAGGTATTTGACATTTCCACCATGTGATCAATTATAGTGTTTTCTGAAAAAAAAACAGAATTCCAACCTTTAAAGCATGACTTGAAATAACATGTTATTAGGTGAGGACAATGTGCCAATTACCCTGGGTATACTCGGCAGTGAAGAGCTAGCAATACTCTTCATAGTACTGCACCTTCACCCAACTTGTGCATATGATTATAAACTTGACTTGATAAACATACCAGCTCTCAGCTGTTAATTGCCACGGAATATTCTGAGGATAATTACACTGCAAATAAAATATGCCCAAGTGTACAAGGTTAACGAATGCATATCTTCAAACTGATTATTGCTGGGGCACCGTTGCTATTCAATCCTGTTGTTCTCAAGAGTGCAGGCGGATAATACGATGGGCAATATGGGATTTGATGACCAATGACTACTTGGAGTTTGAAGCCAATTGAAAAGGAAAAAAAATGTCTTTGGTCCTGTAAGGTGGGTGTGTTTCGGGATATCGATCCATGTCCTTGTAGACCAAGTGTTTACGAAGGAACTGCAGATGCTGGAAAATCGAAGGTAGACAAAAATGCTGGAGAAACTCAGTGGGTGCAGCAGCGAAGGAAATAGGCAACGTTTCGGGCTGAAACCCGAAGGAAATAGTGAAGGAATTGGGTTTCAGCCCGAAGCGTTGCCTATTTCCTTCGCTCCATAGATGCTGCTGCACCCGCTGAGTTTCTCCAGCACTGTTGTCTATCCTTGTAGACCAATCCTCTCTACATGATCGTCCATGATTGGGCGTTGATTTAAACAAGATGCAGGCAAGATGGTGCAAAAAAAATGATGCTCTAGGGTTTGTGAATTAGTTTAAATAGAACCAACTGTAACTTTAGAGTGAATATACTTAATCTATATTAGAAGTAAGAGTGGTTGATATATGTGCAGGATGTTTGAAAATAGTTGATATGACAAAATATACAACAGCCTAGAAATTAATATGAAATGCTAATTTTGTCAGGATAACATTTCACTATTAATGGTGGGCTTTTCAGATTTGTCTTGGAAGCCACACAATGTATAAAAGGGAGACACTTCAGAGGAAGTTGTGGAATGTCAAATATATTTCAGTCTGTTTCGTGATTGGTAATCCCCAGTGTGATTATATGGAACCTCCTGTGATTCAGATACAAACACAATGGACAAATGTTCCCCTGAAGATAAATCATGCACTCACTTCTGAAGCTGAAGCTGCTGCCTTTCTTCTCAGCAGCCAAACCCATTATAGGTTTATTCTCTTG
Source organism: Raja brachyura (assembly GCA_963514005.1). Next base: position 2,425,405 of record OY740797.1, on the reverse strand, counting down.
ATGGTAGTACTAGCACTGATATTTTCTCGGTTAAGTCCGTGGCTGGAATTCCAAGCTTGCCTCAATGTCAATTGAACTTCACGTCCAAAGATGTAATTCACTTTTCTAGGCTCTTGGCTGGTTGGGAGAAAGGGAGTGCAGAGACTGAGAAGGGTCCAGCTTCACAAACTCCACAGATTGGTTGGGAATGGACAGAATTGGGATCCAACACATGAGTTCCCAGCCTTGAACGCCAGTCCTTTTATCTGAAACAAAACAACTTAGCAGCCAGGAGGTGATGCAACGGAATCAAATAACACAAGGACACAACAAAATAAAAGAACACAAGGACACGGAGTAACTCAGCGGGTCAGGCAGCACCTGTGGAGAACATGGATAGGTGACGTTTCACAGAGTGCTTGAGTAACTCAGCGGGTCAGGCAGCATCTGTGGAGAACATGGATAGGTGACGTTTCACAGAGTGCTGGAGTAACTCAGCGGGTCAGGCAGCATCTGTGGAGAACATGGATAGGTGACGTTTCACAGAGTGCTGGAGTAACTCAGCGGGTCAGGCAGCACCTGTGGAGAACATGGATAGGTGACGTTTCACAGAGTGCTGGAGTAACTCAGCGGGTCAGGCAGCACCTGTGGAGAACATGGATAGGTGACGTTTCACAGAGTGCTGGAGTAACTCAGCGGGTCAGGCAGCACCTGTGGAGAACATGGATAGGTGACGTTTCACAGAGTGCTGGAGTAACTCAGCGGGTCAGGCAGCACCTGTGGAGAACATGGATAGGTGACGTTTCACAGAGTGCTGGAGTAACTCAGCGGGTCAGGCAGCATCTGTGGAGAACATGGATAGGTGACGTTTCACAGAGTGCTGGAGTAACTCAGCGGGTCAGGCAGCATCTGTGGAGAACATGGATAGGTGACGTTTCACAGAGTGCTGGAGTAACTCAGCGGGTCAGGCAGCACCTGTGGAGAACATGGATAGGTGACGTTTCACAGAGTGCTGGAGTAACTCAGCGGGTCAGGCAGCATCTGTGGAGAACATGGATAGGTGACGTTTCACAGAGTGCTGGAGTAACTCAGCGGGTCAGGCAGCATCTGTGGAGAACATGGATAGGTGACGTTTCACAGAGTGCTGGAGTAACTCAGTGGGTCAGGCAGCATCTGTGGAGAACATGGATAGGTGACGTTTCACTGAGTGCTGGAGTAACTCAGCGGGTCAGGCAGCATCTGTGGAGAACATGGATAGGTGACGTTTCAGGTTGAGACTTCATCAGACTGTTTATAGAAGGGTAGAAGAAAAGGGGACAAGCAGGCCAAAGCATGGCAGGTTACGGGCCGATAAAGGTGTGGACATAAATATAACACTGTTAGACAGTTAAATGAGAGAATGTCCATCCCTTTCTCCAGGGCAAAGCTCCTTCATTCTTTCATCGTTCTTACCTCGTTCAATAATTGCACTTGGCTCTTGATCCTTGTCCTGTTCATTCAAATACAACTTACTTGATTCTATGGAAACACAAGGAATTGGAATTTGAGTAAAACACAAAGTGCTGGAGGAACTCAGCAGGTCAGGCAGCATCTGTGGAGGGAATGGCCAGACAATGTTTTGGGTCAGGACCTTCTTCAGACTTTGATTCTATCCTTGAGAAACCCTTGGTCTCGCCCCAAAACGTCGCCTATTTCCTTCGCTCCATAGATGCTGCCTGACCCGCTGAGTTACTCCAGCACTCTGTGAAACGTCACCTATCCATGTTCTCCACAGATGCTGCCTGACCCGCTGAGTTACTCCAGCACTCTGTGAAACGTCACCTATCCATGTTCTCCACAGATGCTGCCTGACCCGCTGAGTTACTCCAGCACTCTGTGAAACGTCACCTATCCATGTTCTCCACAGATGCTGCCTGACCCGCTGAGTTACTCCAGCACTCTGTGAAACATCACCTATCCATGTTCTCCACAGATGCTGAGTTTCTCCAGCATTTTTGTCTACCTTCAATTTTCCAGCATCTGCAGTTCCTTCTTAAACATTGATTCTATCCTTTGTTAACGCACTTGTTGTGCTCAGTTTTCCATTATTCCTGACAATTTTTCCTTAGCTCATTCTCATTAGTTGATCACTCCATGTTATTGTCCTGCCGGGTTTAAAGAGGAGCCCTTTGCAAGCGCTGCCACAGATTTCTCACGTATTGGACCAGTGAGACATAATAAAAAGTTATCTGATACACACTGTTTACTATCCTGGTAAAGAGGAAATTGAAAAGGACTTGAACTTTATTTCCAAAGAACCATAAAAATAAAGGGTAAGAATGGACCCAGACTGAAGAAGGGTCTCGACCCAAATCGTCATCCATTCCTTCTATCCAGAGATGCTGCCTGTCCCGCTGAGTTACTCCAGCATTTTGTGTCTATCTGACCCAATTAGAAATTAGCCTCCTTCTGTAAACTTCTGAATTATATATCTTGGCATAGTATAGTTTGAATAAAATATAAAGGAGTTATTCTTGTGGTTTATTTTGCCATTAGTTCCTGACACATGCACCTTGATTAGCCAGTTGCAACCTTGATGTATGTTTCCAGAGGTACCTGCAACTATTCTCCTTTGGTTGGCACTGCGATGCGTGGAGTCAGAAGTTGGTCAAGATTCAAGAGAGTTTATTGTCTTGTGTCCCAGATAGGACAATGACATTCTTGCTTAGCTTCAGCACAACAGAATATAGTAGGCATGAATAAATACAGAACTAATCAGTGTGACCATGTACCATTGAATATATATATATATATATATATGTATATACACACACATAAATAAGCAGATGTCGTGAAGTCCTGTATCAGAGAACTGGTGCTAACAACTGCAAAACAACCTGTATTATTAATATAGGAAAATATTCCAATCCTCTTCAGAGGAACAATTAATTGGACACAAACAATTACAACAAATCATTTGACCTTTATGGCAAAAAACCTGAGAAATAATTAAAAAGAAAACGTGGAAAAAGATAGTTTTCGATCAAAGCAACCAACTTACAGTTGCCAACAGGATTGGTAAGTTTGAGGAGAGGTACATTTCAGACTTCAGGAAAGGAAGATCAAGAGGTGAGCATGAAAAGAGAGTCATTTAGAAATATGAGATGCAGACTGTTAGATCCTCTGTATTTATGTTAAAAGAAGATGGCCAAGTTAATGTGTTTCTCCCAGACAGCAAGACATGAAAATAAGGACAGGGTAGAGAGATTAAAAACAGATAGTTGTGTCTACCTTCATGGACGATGAACAGTTGCTTCCCTGGATGTAGTGCGGCACAATGAGTCTGGAGTGAATATTAAGCTGCAGGCAATTTAGGCAAAATTAGGGCACATGGTATTGGGGGTAGAGTGCTGACATGGATAGAAATTTGGTTGGCAGATTGAAAACAAAGAGTAGGGATTAACGGGTCCCTTTCAGAATGGCAGGCAGTGACTAGTGGGGTACCGCAAGGCTCGGTGCTGGGACTGCAGCTATTTACAATATACATTAATGATTTAGATGAAGGGATTAAAAGTAATGATGACACAAAGCTGGGCGGCAGTGTGAGCTGTGAAGAGGATGCTACGAGGATGCAGGGTGACTTGGACAGGTTGGGTGAGTGGGCAGATACATGGCAGATGCAGGTTAATGTGGACAAATGTGAAGTTATCCACTTTGGTGCAAAAACAGGAAGGCAGATTATTATCTGAATGGCGTCAAGTTGGGAAAAGGGGAAGTACAACGAGATCTGGGTGTTCTTGTTCATCAAGCACTGAAAGTAAGCATGCAGGTACAGCAGGCAATGAAGAAAGAGAATGGCATGTTGGCCTTTATAACCCGAGTATTTGGGTACAGGAGCAAAGAGGTCCTCCTGCAGTTGAACAGGACCCTTGTGAGACCTCACCTGGAGTATTGTGTGCAGTTTTGGTCTTCAAATATGAGGAAGGACATTCTTGCTATTAAGCGAGTGCAGCGTAGGTTCACAAAGTTAATTCCCGGGATGGCGGGACTGTCATATGTTGACAGAATGGAGCGGCTGGGCTTGTATACTCTGGAATTTAGAAGGATGAGAGGGGATCTTATTGAATCATATAAGATTATTAAGGGTTTGGACACACTTGAGGCAGGAAACATGTTCCCGATGTTCGGGTCGCCCAGAATCAGTTCTGAATCAGGGGCCGCAGTTTAAGATTAAGGGGTAAGCCAGTTAGAACAGAGATGAGGAAAAACATTTTCACACAGAGTTGTGAATCTGTGGAATTCTTTGCCTCAGAGGGCAGTGGAGGCTAATTCTCTGGATGCTTTCAAGAGAGAGTTGGATAGAGCTCGTAAAGATAGCGGAGTCAGGGGATATGTGGAGAAGGCAGGAACGGGATACTGATTGTGGGTGATCAGCCATGATCACATTGAATGGCGGTGCTGGCTCGAAGGGCTGAATGACCTACTCCTGCACCTATTGTCTATTGTCTATTGAGGTGGGGGTTATAAAATTCCATACATTCTAGAGCAATTTCTACGGAACAGCGTAGACACAAAAAGCATGAGAGAAAATATGGAGAACTGTAGCCCAAGTAAAGTCATTGTTGCATTCATAAACATATAGATTTGAGCTCAGAGACAGACATTTGGCCCACCACATCAATTGACCAGCAAGTACCTAATACAATTACAACACTTGGTCTGCAGCCATCTATGTGTTAGCAATTCATCTGCTTGGGGAGATCTTTTCTAAAGGTTATCAGTGTACCTTCTTCCATTATGCATTCCAGATTCCAATGAGCATTTGGGTCAAAATGTTATTCTTCACAACCTCTAACCCCCTGGCCTAATCTACGTCTTCTAACCTTAGAAACCCCTGCTATGGGTAAACGTTTCCCACAGTCTACCCTATCCTTGCCCCTCATAATGTTGAACACCTATCAGTCCCTCAACATCCTCTATCGAAGGGGACCAAGCCAAGCCAATCTAGAGTCATAAAGTGATACAGTGTGGAAACAGGCCCTTCAGCCCAACTTGCCCACACCGGCCAACATGTCCTAGGGTCACTAGTCCCACCTGCCTGTGTTTGGTCCATATCCCTCCAAACCTGTCCTGTCCATGTACCTGTCTAACTGTTTCTTAAACGTTGGGATAGTCCAAGCCTTAACTACTTCCTCTGGCAGCTTGTTCCATACACCCACCACACTCTGTGCAAAAGTTACCCCTCGGATTCATTTTACATTTTTCCCCTTCACCATGAACCTAAGTCCTCTGGTCCTCGATTCCCCTACTCTGTGTATCTACCCGATCTATTCCTCTCATGATGTTATAGTCTCCCCTCGTGTCTGAAACACTCCACCCCCTGCAACATCCCTGTGAGTCTCCTGCACATTATCCAGCGCAGTCACATTCTTCCTATAGTGAGGCAGACAGAATTGTACACATTTCCCCAGCTGTGACTCGGCAATATGCTAAGGAAGTGATAATGGGGCATTTAGAATGCAGGAAAAGGATTCGGCAGTGTCTGTGCGGGGTTATGAAAGGAAAATCACATTTGATGAATCTCCTAGAATCTTCTGAGGTTGCACCCACCAGGATAGATGAGGAGGAACCTGCATTGAACTTGAACTTCTGATTTAGTGCTACACTAGACCAGCTTGTTAAATAACATGTTGAGCTCATGGATAGTCATAAAGCACTGGAGTAAGATCATAAGGTCATAAGTGCTAGGGACTTATGTCAAGTCTATTCCGCCATTCAATCATGGCTGAGCTATCTCTCCCTCCCAACCCCATTCTCCTGCCTTCTCCCCATAACCCCTGACACCCGTACTAATCAAGAATCTATCTACCTCTGCCTTAAAAATATCCACTGACTTGGCCTCCACAGCCTTCTGTGGCAAAGAATTCCACAGATTCACCATATCTGCTTCGGAGGGTGGTGGAGGCAGGTTCTCTGGATGCTTTGGAGAGAGCTAGATAGGGCTCTTACGAATAGCGGAGTCAGGGGATATGGGGAGAAGGCAGGAACGGGGTACTGATTGTGGATGATCAGCCATGATCACATTGAATGGCGGTGCTGGCTTGAAGGGCCAAATGGCCTACTCCTGCACCTATTGTCTATTGTCTTTTGTCTCTGATTAAATAAATTCCTCCTCATCTCCTTCCTAAAAGAGCGCCCTTTAATTCTGAGGCTATGACCTCTAGTCCTAGACTCTCCCACTAATGGAAACATCTTCTCCAAATCCACTCTATCCAAGTCTCTCACTATTCTGTACATTTCAATGAGGTTCCCCCCTTATTCTTGCAAACTCCAGCGAGTACCGGCCCAATGCCGACAAACGCCGAACATATGTTAACCAACTCAACGGGTCAGGCAGCATCTCTGGAGAAAAAATGATGGGTGACATTTGGGTCAGGACTCTTTGTCAGATCTCATGTGGAACTCATTGGCATGGATTTAGGGTTGTTTAATGGATGGAGTGCATGCATAAACTATTTATTGTTGGATTTGAAAGCTGTGGATGAGGTTCCGCTGGGATCAGCGCTGGACCTTATCGATTCACCATCCATATCAGCGATTACGATGAGGAACCAAATGGGAAGCTGATGGGAAGGAGCTGGCAGGAATGTAATGAGAGGCTTCAGGAAGATATCGAGGAGCCAAGTGAATGAACAAAAGCAGGTGGAACGTCATGTGGAGAAACATGAAGTTATTCTCTCTTACAGAAAAATCAACAAGCACAATTTCTTAAATAGTGACAGATTGAAAGATGTTGGTGTTTAAGTGGTGAAATAGATCTGGAAGTCCCCTACACAAATCTCTGAGAGTGAGTGTGTATGTAAAGCAGAAACATGATCTTTGGTCCACTATATCATTTAGAAAATAGGAATAGGATTAGGCAAAGTCTGCATGGATTTATGAAAGGAAAATCCTCTTTGATGAATCTACTAGAACTTACTCATATACTAATATAATACTAGTATATGCAGAGGCATCAGGGAGATATCGAGGTAGGTGTTATACATACAGATAGTAATTACTGTTACAGAAAGTATATACTGTTATACATAAAACTAAAGCTTTTCACTGTACCTCGGTACACGTGACAATAAACTAAAACTGCAATTACTTTGTGATTGGTGCTAGGATTCCTCTAATCTTCAAACCATCTTCAATCTGCCACAATTTAAAAAAAAACCTCTGCTTTTCAGTTTTTCCCCCCAAAGTGGTTGGCTGCACATTTTTCCACTTATCGGGGTCAGAGTCTCAACAAAAGTGTCATCTGTTCAGCTTGGAGATGGCAAGAAATGTCTTCAGCTGCAGAAGAACAAATCATTGGAATTCTGTGTTGGAATGTGGAGGCTATCACTGAATAGACTCAAGAAACCTCCCAGAGGAGTTTCACAGGAATGATCCCAGGTTAACCTATGATGAGCGTTTGACGACACTGGGCCTGTACTCGCTGGCCTTTAGAAGGATGAGGGAGGGGACCTCATTGAAACATACAGAATAGTGAAAGGCTTGGATAGAGTGGATGTGGAGAGGATGTTTCCACTAGGGGGAAAGTCTAGGACTAGAGGTCAAAGCCTCAGAACTAATGGGTGTTCGTTTAGGAAGGAAATGAGGAGGAATTTCTTAAGTCTGAGGGTGGTGAATCAATTGAATTATTTGCTACAGAAGGCTGTGGAGGCCAGGTCAGTGGGTATTTTAAGGCTGATATAGATAGATTCTTGATTAGTACAGGTGTCAGAGGTTATGGGAGAAGGCAGGAGAATGGGGTTAGGAGGGAGAGATAGATCAGCCATGATTGAATGGCGGAGTAGACTTGATAGGCCGAATGACATAATTCTACTCCTATTCATTATCACCTTATGACATGACATGACCTTATGTTTGAAAGGTACAGATGAAGTATCTTCTGGGGATGTGTTGAAGGGACAGGTCATACCTACATAGGTCATAGAGGCTAGACTGGTGTGGCTCAAACTGAGTTTGGTGAACACCCTAAGTGCCTGGAACAAAATAACCTGCGATAGAACTGTAGCCTGAAGTATGGTCCCGACCCAAAACGTCACCTCTCCATGTTCTCCAAAGATGCTGCCTGACTTGCTGGGTTAATGCAGCACTTTGTGTCTTCTTTTGCAAAGCAGCATCTGCAGTCCCTTGTTTATGCTGTTAAACAATGAAAGTTTATGGTTTATGGAAAGGAATACTAAGGAAGTGATGGGGCTATGCAATGGTTTCTGCTTTCTGGAAGATGCAAAACCTCAATGTGTCAATTTTAAAAAGTATTAAGTGTTGAGTACAGTTATGATCTTTACATTGCCATATATTAATGCAGATTGTGTGCTTCTTAATACACATGGTCTCCCAAATGTTAAACAATTTATTTTCCAAAGAAAGTTTGCACTAAATATATTTTGAAATGTACAATATGGAATTATGAAAAATCTGTGGTCTACAAAAACTTTTTCTATGTTCTTGGATAGACAATAGACACTAGTAGACAAAAGTGCTGGAGAAACGCAGCGGGTGCGGCAGCATCTATGGAGTGAAGGAAATAGGCAACGTTTTGGGCCGAAACTCAAGGGTTTCGACCCGAAACGTTGCCTATTTCCTTCGCTCCATAGATGCTGCCGCACCTGCTGAGTCTCTCCAGCACTTTTATCTACCTTCGATTTTCCAGCATCTGCAGTTCCTTCTTGAACAATAGACAATAGTTGCAGGAGTAGGCCATTTGGCCCTTCGGTCCAACACCACCATTCAATGTGATCAAGGCTGAACATCCCCAATCAGTACCCCGTTCCTGCCTTCTCCCCATATCCCCTGACTCCGCTATCTTTAAGAGCCCTATCTAGTTCCTTCTTGATATGTATCACATCTTGTATCCTGGGTAAACCCCAAAGCAGGTCATGTGGGCTGGATGACCAGAGTGTGGTAGAGTGAGTGTTGAGTCCGTGGGCAGCAGCTCTACCAGCTGTGCCGCGCTGCCACCCCTGTGTGGCCTAGGGGATTATTTATGAAGTACAGACGTGGTCTCAGTCCGACTTGCCTCCCAAAAGACAGGATTAAAGACAAGCCACACTCCTTCAATATTGCACGGAATTTTCCCGTCTTTGTCGGGTGTTCAAGGATTCGGAGAGATACTTGCCCCAAACGCCACTTGCCCCATAAGTTCCTGTCCCCAAGAACACGAGAGGCCAATAACCAAGTCACTGTCTGAAGCATACAGGCAACTTTATCTGTGGAGTGAGAGCAAGTGTAAAATAATTCTTCCCCTATACAATCTTAAACGGTGAGCAACTCCACTTTGAGCCCCCAAAGTATAAATGAAATGAATGACCATTGAATCAGTTTGTGTTTGAGTTAGGAATAGCTGCCCGTACACTAGGAGATGACGCTGTGCGAGTGGACCGTTTAACTTCAGCAACATAGGCAGGTGTGGTCTCAGTTTGGCCTTTCACCCCAAGACAGCATCACTGACAATAGTCACCCTCCAAGGTGCTGCACTGAAGTGTCACATATGGCCTCTCCCACTTAGGCGACTGCCAGCAACTAGGACAGTGGAATTCAGCGAAGTCAGCACCGGCGGCAACCTACCACAGCACCCACGACAACCTACCACAGCTCAAATTGTCACCACTGACGTCAAAAAACTTTCAACATGTTGACAATTTTTCGGTAGTCGCCTAAAAATGTGCCTAAGTGGGACAGGCCCATAAGACTGCGCTCAACTTGGAACGAATCTTGAAGCTGGTGCTGACGGGAAAACACGAGGAACTGCAGGTGCTGGCATCTTGAACAAACCTCCAAGTGCTGGAGGATCACAACAAGTCAGGCAGCATCTGTGGAGGGAGTGGACAGGCAACGTTTCAGGTCTGGACCCTTCTTGAGACTGGTAACAGGGACTTGTTGAAGCTTTATTCTCCCTTTTGACACAAACGGGACGAGTGCCCACAGGCCATGGTTTAAACGTGCACATGTGATTTCTTTTTTTCCTTTTTGGTTCCTGCATGGATAGAGAAAATGAGCCTGCGATTACATGCGATGATATACTGTATTGTGACAACTGAAACATTTCTCAATTAAATAATGAACTCAATAAAAATCTACGCATATTCATTGGTGAACTTGTAACACAAAATTGTTCCTTGTCATTGGACCGAACTATTGAATTAGTTACAACATTAGTTTGATACATTTTTCTCTCTGTTTTCTCCTCCTCGTGTCCTGCTGCAGGTTGCCAGCCATGACCCATCATCATTGATCTGTGTGGGTCTCAGAACCAGAGGCTGGAACCTTGGCATGAAGATTGGCACAGTTGCCCTCTGATCGCTCGGCAAGGCACAATCGGTGAGCGTGGCTGGCGCCAATTTGTTACCATTTACCCATTTCACGTTAAACCCACTGTGGGATATTTCTGGTCAGGTGTATGTTTGAAGGATTTCATCACCAGCGATGGATGACAATAGTCTGAAGGGTTTGCGATGTTCACTGGCCTCTCACTTCCTCTTCCTAACTGAGGAGGGATTTTGTCATCCACCATTCTGATCGCTTGAGTGGAAAAGAAAAAATAACTGCAATTAGTCTTTAAGAAATCTTCATTTGAATTTGAAGGGGAGAGAGAGGGAGCGAGAGGGAGGGAGAGGGAGAGCGAGGGAGAGAGAGAGACAAACTTTCTCCCAAATTTGTTCACCCTGATATTGTGCCGCACTTATTAGAAGTCAGGCTGCAATTTATATTTTCAAGCAGACGGATTACATTATTGAAGAGCAGCGTAAATCTGGTCGTTTATTCAGAGGTTTAGTGACCCTGGATTTAAACTCGAGTGACAACACTGCCAAATGCGTGGAGCTCTCGCTTGGTTGCTGAGTCCAGTTCACCCGTGTAAAATGTAGAATGCAAGTGCAGCTGGCAGTGTGTAGCATCAGCCCGTTACAGCACTCAAAACCTGTGAGCATCTGAGAGAGATAAAGGTCTAGACTTGCGTTTTACCAGCCGACTTTACAATCCCATTTTAGCATACTTGAAATCAGCCTGAATGGGTCTGTCCACCAAGTCCCATCCAACGGCACGAGTGTGTGAGAGTGTGAGAGATTGCTGAATAGTGAGTGTTGTTTGTGCCAAAGATCCTATAGCGGAGCAAGATAGACCACTCCTGCGAAATGCAATGGGCTGACGTGTAGTATGCAAGGGAGCGGAACGTGGGCCTTTTTTTCATCCATTTCAGTAACCCAACCCGACCCAACCTGTAATCAACGTTGTGGGGGAACAGTTTGTGTTAATAAATTATAATTCTGAAAATGAGGAGAAGATTTTTACCAAAGAACTTTTATTTTCACGAGGATGTTTCCGTAACCGGCTTCCGTCTCCACACTAGTATCTCTGCTCCACTACGGGATCTTTGGTGCGGAGACTGGAGAAGCCGGTTACGGAAATGGGGCCGAAAATTACCCATGAATCTGCCCATGACCGACCGTACTACGTCTTTTTCGTCGAGTGATCTATCTTGCTTGCTATAGGATCTGTGGTTTATGTATCTTGCGAGTTTTGACACATGCACTTGAAAGGAATGTCACTGCAAGAGATGAAGTCCTCCAGTCTGGAAATATCTCAATGTGAAAGTTGTTCAGTGAAAAACGTTTCAAATTCTGCTTCTGAAAGAACTATGAACAATATTGTTTATACTTAAAAATGTGGAAAATCAATGCTACTTTACAGTCAAGATATCATTCCCAAAGTCCAAGATAGACAAAAATGCTGGAGAAACTCAGCGGGTGAGGCATCATCTATGGAGCGAAGGAATAGGTGACGTCTTGGGTCGAGACATCACCTATTCCTTCGCTCCATAGATGCTTCAGGATCTCGACCAGAAACGTCACCTATTCCTTCGCTCCATAGATGCTGCCTCACCCGCTGAGTTTCTCCACCATTTTTGCCCACCTTCGATTTTTCCAGCATCTGCAGTTCTTTCTTAAACATTCCCAAAATACAGAGCAGTATACGATTCCCTCTTTAGGCATCTGTAAATTTTCTACAGCAGAATATACAGCTCGGTTCTCCAAAAATGTACACACTGAGCAATGAAGCTCGGTGATCGAAAACCATTCCAGCTCCGGCTGATGGTGCGGTGAATGTCTTCATTTCTGTCTATGATGCTGTTTAAGATCTTATTCAGAAAAGTTAATATGAAGTGTTGGTATATGATGGTAAATCATGAAGATAAATTGATAGATATATTAATGTACATATCAGTGAATTCAAATGCAGATACAAGAAGTCGTAGTAATTAAATAATTGCCTCTATTTCAGAATGCTATAGTTTGGGACCTTAGAATTGCGTTAGTTAATGCCAGGTATATATTAATGTACATATCAGTGATTCTAAATGCAGATATAAGAGGTCCAGCAGCATAAATAATTAAACGTGTAGGAAAGAACTGCAGATGCTGGTTTACACCACAGACAGACACAAAATGCTGGAGTATCTCAGCGGGACAGGCAGCATCTCTGGAGAGAAGGACTTACACAATTGACTCCATTTCATATTGGCGTAGTTTGAGAGCTCAGACTTGCAATAGACCCCACTTGCTCGACACGAGTATTTTGCCAGAATAGAGCTGAAAAGCTACATTCACAAAGCATTCCACCTGCGCTAGAACAAAACACTAAATCTAACCCAATTCAATTTGTACATGTGCGGATTTTCTCAGGCTCTTGATAATCAAAAACAAGTGCTATCGTTTGTGTTGAATGGGAAACAAATACGCCTGATCTTCCAGCTTTCAGCCTGAAAATGATTCCACTTTGCAAGTGACCTACTGAGGGTCAATCATTTGAAGTAAAACCGTTAGAAATGATAATCACCAGATCTGAGGGTGAACAATTACAATGTTTTAAACCGTGGAATAGTTATGCTGTTATCTACTGGAATATGTGAAAGAATTAGTTGGCTCATTACAGGTTCACTAGAATCAGTTACAGCGTTTATATTGGCTCTACCTTTTCTGTTCAGATCGCCTGGTGAACACTTGTTGTTTTTAATTATCTGGAGACCACGAGATCACGTTAGACTGGCCTTTTGGGGTAATTGGATGAACCTGTGTAAATATGGGGATAAATTAAAATAACAATGAAAAAGAACCTGTGCAATAACAAAAAAAAAAGGTATTTTGCACGAGGGAAAATAAGCACCAAAATTAATCAAAGGTCACTCATTCTGTGTAACAAATGTATTTGAAGTCTGAGGTAATATTTGATATTGGTGATAGTGCATTTGTTTGTTATTTACTGCTAAAACATAATTATTTTCAGAATGAAATATGGTTCTGAATAATTTTTTTTTAAAAAGCACTAATGCATTAAAGGGAATCACATATTTGACATTGGGGTTGCCGATAGAAGCCGACTGTACTAATTGTTTACGAATGCCTAATCCTTTGTGCAGCCAGTATTTTGAACTTCATTTTATTGAAACCACTTTCACGACTTTTTTGTTTCATAAAATAATCAATGAATGATCCTGAAAATAAATGATTTCTTTCAATCGGGAATGGTTTCTGAAGTCACAGTCAGCTCTTGCTACGTTAATGGTAAAGGAGTCTCTCCAGGCCTGGCCCTGTTCCATTTACCTGGCGCTACTGTTATTGGTCGCACCTGAGACCAGGGGCAGCAGCCACCTGGTATTGGGAACTTTACCTCACCCTCGTTCAACGTGACTGAAGTGTAAAGGTATCTTAATATTTCACCAGGTGAAACGGTTAACCGATCATCTACTTTTTGAATTGTTTAAGAAGGAACTGCAGATGCTGGAAAATTGAAGGTAGACAAAAATGCTGGAGGAACTCAGCAGGTGCAGCAGCATCTATGGAGCGAAGGAAATAGGCAACGTTTCGGGCCGAAACCCAAAGGCCTATTTCCTTTGGGTTTCAGCCCGAAATGTTGCCTATTTCCTTCACTCCTGCACCCGCTGAGTTTCTCCAGCACTCTTGTCCACCATCTACATTTTGAAGGAAGTGAAATGCCAAAGTAAGTATCTTACGCCATTTAACCAACTGTTTGGCAAACGTACTCTGTCATTCTGTTGGCCAATAACGAAAGGTCTTTTTAAGCAATGTTGTAACATATGCTGGCAATGAAATAGATAATTCAGACATTATTTCCAGGCAATTATTTCCAGGCAATGTGATGTTGGCATATGAGTTGGGAGATGTGATTCTGAAGTTGTATTCGAGTTGATGTATGTGATATCCATCTTGGTTCATGTTCCGCTGGGGTGGTGTTTTAGTTTGGTTTGGAGATATAGCATGGATGCACTAATTCACACTAGTTCTATGTTATCCCACTCTCTCATCCACTCTGTACACAATAGGAGCAATTTACAGAAAGGGCCGATTAACCTGCAATCCCGCACGCCGACCATCGATCACCCGTTCACACCAGTTCTATGTTATCCCACTTTCCCATCCACTCCATACACACTAGGGGGCAATTTACAGAGGGCCAACTAACCTACAAACGCGCACGTCTTTGGGATGTGGGAGGAAACCGGAGCGCCCAGAGGAAATCCAGGCGGTCGCAGGGAGAACGTGCAAACTCCACACTGACAGCACCCAAGGTCAGGATCGTACCCGGGACTGTCGTTCTCTGAGGCATTGGCTCCATCAGCTGCACCACTGTGTCTTTCTACTGGTTGGAGTACGTGATACTGATATAATGCTGGAACAGTAGAAACAGAATGGGAAATATAGTATTGGCTGGGAAACCGAGTACTCCAGTGGTACACTGATTGAGAGATGCGGTAATGTTTTTGCTTGTCAGGAATCAGATTTTGTTATCCTTCCTGGAAAATTTCCTAATAATGTGCCTGTCAATGGCTGTGATACTGATATATTTTACAGCAGGTGTAATATTGCTACTACCTCTTCTCAGATTGATAAGAATGTGCTGCATGTCTCTGATGATTCGATGCTGGTATATTTGTCAGGAAATTTAAAACCAGGATATTATCAGGAAGCTGGTATATCTGTCAAGGGTGAAATACTAGTAGCTTGTCTGGCACTAGGATAATGGCGGAGCTGTCAGTGATTATCGTGCCGTGTTCTTGCCTGGAGATGTGGTACTCGGCAATTGACAGCAGATACCAGAACGATAAACTTGTTAGTGGTTGGACCAGGGAGAAATTCTAAAATGCTATGAAAACAAAACACTACTTGCATAACTTGATGAGGAAATGAAATGTAATGTGGATGGATTTGAGGTAGCAAAAATCTTGCTCCAGTTTTGGCATCATCCAGGGTTAGTATATATGTGTACATATATGTGTGTATATATATATGTGTGTGTGTGTGTATATAAATGTGTGTATATATGTGTGTGTATATATATTTATGTGTAAATATATATAGGTGTAATGGGTTGGACAGGCTAGATGCAGGAAGATTGTTCCCGATGTTGGGGAAGTCCAGAATGAGATGAGAAAATCATTTTTCACACAGAGAGTGGTGAATCTGTGGAATTCTCTGCCACAGAAGGTAGTTGAGGCCAGTTCATTGGCTATATTTAAGAGGGAGTTAGATGTGGCCCTTGTGGCTAAAGGGATCAGGGGGTATGGAGAGAAGGCAGGTACAGGATACTGAGTTGGATGATCAGCCGTGATCACATTGAATGGCGGTGCAGGCTCGAAGGGCCGAATGGCCTCTACTCCTGCACCTATTGTCTGTTTCTATGTTTCTGTACCTCAAGAGGGGTTTAAACCCGAAACGTCGCCCGTTCCTTTTCTCCGGAGATGCTGCCTGTCCTGCTGAACTCTGAATATTGGCCTTTTACATTCTTAAGAAAGATTTGCATTTATATAGCATCCTACCATGCTCTTGTGACAGAAGAGAATACCGCCAACCAAAGCATTGCTTTTGAAGTGTGATAATTGTTCTGTGATATAGTCAACAAGTGTCAGAATTGATTTTTTATTCTGTGCTGGGCATTTTGGAATGGAATGTTCTGAGCTCTTATTCTAAAATTGACCTGTAATCTTTTAGGGACATCTAAAGAAAAGCACTTTATGCTTAATGTTTTGCAACAAACCTGGCACTGACAACCACTAGTGTTTAATAAAGAACTGCAGAGTCAAAATGTCCCCCCCCCCCGACATCAGTCTGAAGAAGGGTCTCAGCCCGAAACGTTGCCAATTTCTTCTCTCCATAGACGCTGCCTCACCTGAGTTACTGGAGCATTTTTTGTCTACCTTTTCTACTGGCAACCTCTAGTTGGGACTCTGTTACCATCCTTATACCTGTTCCAATGCCTTTTAGACGTAATTGTGTCCGTTTTAACCACTATCTCAACATTAATCAGAATTAAAGGACGTTCTTTTCGGATGGAGATGGGGAGAAGTTTCTTTAGTCAGAGGGTGGTGAATCTGTGGAATTCTTTGCCACAGAAGGCTGTGGAGGCCAAGTCAGTGGATATTTTTTAGGCAGAGATCGATGGACTATTGATTAGTACGGGTGTCAGGGGTTATGGGGAGAAGGCAGGTGAATGGGGTTAGGAGGGAGAGATAGATCAGCCAAGATTGAATGGTGGAGTAGACTTGATGGACCGAATGGCCGAATTCTACTCCTATCACTTATGACCTTATGACCTTATTATTGGGAATGTCATTATTCAGAAGTGATTAGAGATGGACTTATCGATGGATGGGTAATGAACTGCGAAAGATGTGGAGATAATTAAGAACTTGGATTGATGAGTTAAAACGGAAGAAAAGTTGATAAGAGCAATATACTAGGAGAAGAGTGGATGTGGATGCAGATATGGAATGGGAATGTGGAAATTGGAAGGAAAAGTTTATAGGGATATGGGCCAATGCATGCCAATGAGACTAGCTCAGATGTGGCGTCTTGGTCCGTATGGATGAGTTGGGCCGACGGGCCTGTTTCCGTGCTGTCTGACTCTAAGACATCGAGTGCAGAGGCAATGTGAAGAATGCAGTATCTTGAAGAGCCACACTTTGGTACAGGCATGCAGAACGTAATGAGTTTAACAGAATGTTGTGACAAAGAGGAAGGCTGAAAGGAGGCAGTGTGTGGAGCTGGACAGACCTACACGTTATCATGGACATAGCCGTTACACATGCATCAAATGGTAAGTTGATGATCAGGCCAAAAATTAATCAAAATTCATATAAACACATCAATATAATGAGCACCTAATTGTCCACTTTAATGACTTCCAATAATGGGGTAATGAAGGATCCAGTCGTTATCAGTGAGTAATGGGAGTCAATGTCAACCTTGCAACATTCTTTTAATGATTTTGCTTTTACTCAAAGAATGAGACATTTTTTTAGGTTGATTTGTGTGACTCTCAGGCTGTTTGGACTGTTGTTGAGAACCAAGATATTTTTCTGTTTCAGGTATTTAACATATATAAAATATGGAGCAGCTGAATCTCACATTAAGCCTGAGTAGTCATTGTCTCGGTTGACGAATTGGGTAGATGGTTGCCGAGAGAGTAACAGGTCTTATGCAGTCGACAGGACCAACACAAAGCTGCCCGATCTGGAGCAGGCGTTACATGATGGATGTGAGCATCTTATGGCAAGGACTACTTGTGTGCAGAAACATTGAGCTACAGATGCTGATGCTTGATGTTACACCTTGAATATAACAAAATATTCCACCACTTTTAACTGGATTTTAGCAAATAATATTTGACACAGAAATATAATGGCGGCACCTTAATCAAGGAGTTGGATTTTAAGGAGGGCGTTTAAAGCGAGGGTCTTTTCTAAGAGAATTCCCAAGTTTGGGGCCAAGATAGCTGACTCAGCCATCAGTCCCAACCCGAAACATCGTCTGTCCATTCCCTCCGCAGATGCTTCCTGACACGCTGAGTTACTCCAGCACTGCTTAAGATTGCAGTGTCTTCAGTTGCTTCTGTCTGCAGCTGATTGGTGTGGGATCATTATTGCTGCGTGCACACAGATAGAATGGGGGAAAATGGTGATTGGCGAGCTACCCAGGCAGATGAGGCTGTTTGTAAATCACCAGCCCAAGGCAAGGGTGAGATGTACAGTAGCTGGTGATGGAGCTGAACAAACGGGGAATGCACTAAAGGTGAAGGTTTGTGTTTGTGCAGGGATCTCTGGAGATATGAAGCGTCTCGACCTGAAACATCACCCATTCCGTTTAGCCAGGGATGCTGACAGACCCGCTGAGTTACTGCAGTATTTTGTGTTTATCTCAGGAGTTTAGTTTAGTTTATTGTCACGTGTACCGAGGTACAGTGAGAAGCTTGTAAGGATGGAGGGGTTACAGAGGCCTGAGTCCTGTTTTTTTAGTTTAGTTTAGTTCAGAGATACAACGTGGAAACAGGCCCTTCGGCCAAACAGAGGCCGCGCTGACCAGCGATCCACCTGTGGGGGACAATTTACATTTACAACAAGCCAATTAACCTACACACCCACACGTCTTTGCAGTGCGAGAGGAAACCGAAGATCTCGGAGAAAACCCACGCAGGCCACGGGGAGAACGGATAAACCCCGTACAGACAGCGCCCGTAGACAGGATCGAACCCACGTCTCTGGCGCTGACAGCGCTGTACGGCACCAACTCACCTTCCACACCACTGTGCTGCCCTGATTGGAGGCAGCAGGTTTTCCATTCATCAGTTTGGACTGAATTCTCTGATCCGGGCCCCAGTCGCTGCAGAACCGTGTGTTCACCTGTTGTGATGCCAACCAGCTTTTGGTTTTAAATGGAAATATATTCACTCACCCGGAACGTCACCTATTCCTTTTCTCCAGAGATGCTGCCTGACCCGTTGAGTTACTGCAGCAATTTCTGTTTATCTTTGATAATTATAGATCATGTATAGTCTTTCCGCTGACTGGTTAGCGCGCAACAAAAGCTTTTCACTGTACCCGGTACACGTGACAATAAACTTAACACTAACTCAAAACTCACCTTTCTGACAATTGAAGTGGAACCAATTGAAGTCAGTGCTATTAAGGGAACTACTCGTTTTTGCACTTTTGCCTTGCAAGCGTTAATGTTGAAGTTATAGAGTTTCAATGTGAAATTGATATGTGCAAGTTTACAGTGAAATGGTTGCTTAAAGGGACTGTCTCACTTGGCGATTTTGTTTGCCGACTGCCGGCGTCATATCAGGGTCGGCAAAAGATTTTGAACATTTCAAAATCCAGCGGTGACAAAAAAAATGCTGCGACATTTGAAAAAACACCGAGCGCCACACGTCGTCACGCCACAGATTTTTCGGTGACCTGATACGTCAGTCAATGATGCCGGCAGTCACCGAAAAAATTACCAAGTGGGACAAGCCCTTAGCCGCCTATTCCACAAGCTGATACCCCTGCGATGTTCATCATGTCAGTTCAGCAAGTCTACGGGAACGAAAGTAAGATCACTCAGCGTAGAGTGGAGAAGATGACAGGAGGATTGATAAACTAACATAGGAACGGCTCTCAATCTCGGTGGAGAATAGACACTTTGTCAGAGCGACTGACTGATCTCTTTCCAGCCGCTTTACCTGCGTGGGTTTGTATCTGCTGAAGAATGTATGACATGGAGATGATTTCAGTCACGGCGCAGAGAAGGAAAAATGTCAAGGCTTTGCCAGATTGTGTGATGTTGTAAATATGGTGAACGTGATGACAAAGGAACCTGCAGGGAGTACGAAGCTGCAGATAGTGTTACGGACCGGTTCTCAGTGAGCTTGTGGAGTAACGGAGTCTTAGGCTTTGAACTCACCTGAACTCTTCCAATTGAGAATTGATATCAACTTCTGGTGGATCCCTGCAGACTGGCGGACCGACCTTACCATTTACACTCTGCTAAACGCCCTTTGTGATTATTGCAGGGCAGGTCTGGGAACATTTGCTTGTGATCGGTGGCAATTTCTTGTATTTTTCCACATTTGCTCCATAAATGGCACGGCGGCACGGTGGCGCAGCAGTAGAGTTGCTGCGTTACAGCGGCAGAGACCTGGGTTCGATCCTGACTAAGGGTGCTAGTCTGCATGGAGTTTGTACGTTCTCCCCGTGACCGCATGGGTTTTCTCTGAGATCTTCAATTTCCTCCCACACTACAAAGACGTACAGGTTTGTAGGTTAATTGGCTTGGTATAAGTGTAAATTGTCCCTAGTGCGAGTAGGATAGAAACATAGAAATTAGGTGCAGGAGTAGGCCATTCGGCCCTTCGAGCCTGCATCGCCATTCAATATGATCATGGCTGATCATCCAACTCAGTATCCCGTACCCGCCTTCTATCCATACCCCCTGATCCCCTTAGCCACAAGGGCCACATCTAACTCCCTCTTAAATATAGCCAATGAACTGGCCTCTGTGGCAGAGAGTTCCAGAGACCCACCACTCTCTGTGTGAAAAAAGTCTTTCTCATCTCGCTCTTAAAGGATTTCCCCCTTATCCTTAAGCAGTGGCCCCTTGTCCTGGACTTCCCCAACATCGGGAACAATCTTCCTGCATCTAGCCTGTCCAACCCCTTAAGAATTTTGTAAGTCTCTATAAGATCCCCTCTCAATCTCCTAAATTCTAGAGAGTATAAACCGAGTCTATCCAGTCTTTGTTCATAAGACAGTCCTGACATCCCAGGATGGTGTTAATGTCTGGGGATCGCTGGGAGGAAATCTCGGAGAAAACGCACCCGGTGGGCCGAAGGACCTGTTTCCATCCTGTATCTCTATTGTATCAAACCTAAACTAAAAAGGTCAGACCTCTGCAAGGGAATGTTAGCTTCAGATAAATACATATCAAATATCTGAGCGGTCAGATTGATTTCAATGGGCAATGTAATCTGGAGGATAAACTCTGAGCTGTAGCACACATTCTTGGGGTAGAGTTATCTCCCTCCCCTAACCTTTGCTCATCCCCAATCCTGGGCTTTCCACTCGTCACTCCCCACCATCGAAGGCATTTACAGGAGTCGCTGCCTCCAAAAGGCAGCCAGCAACATCAGAGACCCGCACCACCCTGGCCACACTCTCATTTCACCACTGCCATCGGGAAGAAGGTACAGGAGCCTGAAAACTGTAACGTCCAGGTTCAGGAACAGTTTCTTCCCCACAGCCATCAGGATATTAAACACAACAACCTCAAATAAGCTCTGATCTACAATAGACTATTATTGTTATTATTGCTCTACAGGTGTTTGTTTTGTGTGTGTACGTATTTGTGCGTGTGCATGTATGTATATATATATAAACTTATTCATTTATATATATAAATGAATAAGTTTATTGGCCAAGTATTCACATACAAGGAATTTGCCTTGGTGCTCCGCCCGCAAGTGACAACATGACATACAGTGACAGTTAGGAATGACTCATAAAACATCAATAATAAAACATTATTGATTAAACATGTGAATTAAATAAAATACCAGAGCAAAAGGAGGCTACAGGTTTTTGGTTATTGAGTAGAGCTACTACTCGTGGAAAAAAAGCTGTTCTAATATCTGGCTGTGGCAACTTTGACAATCCGGAGTCGCCTTCCAGAGGGAAATATACACAGTATATATGTGTGCGCACACACACACGCACATACACACACACACGCACATACACACACACACACACACACACACACACACACACACACACACACACACACACACACACACACACACACGCACACACACACGCACATACACACGCATATACACACACACACACACACACACACACACACGCACATACACACACGCACATACACACACACACACGCACACACGCACATACACACACACACGCACATACACACACACACACACACACACACACACACGCACATACACACACACACACACACACGCACATACACACACACACACACACACACACACGCACATACACACACACACACACATATACACACACACGCACATACACACACACACGCTCATACACACACACACACACACACGCACATACACACACACACACACATGCACGCACGCACGCACACACGCACGCACACACACATGCACACGCACGCACACGCACACGCGCGCACACACACGTGTATATATATATATACACACTCCTTGTTTATTATACTGTTTACAGTGCACTATGTTTCCATATTGCGTTGTGCTGCAGCCAGTAAGAATGTCATTGTTCTGTCTGGGACACACGACAATGAAACACTCTTGACTCTTGTGTGTTACGACTGTTGGCAGACCAGTTACCCCCTGGGATAAATAAAGCTCTATCAGATTGTATTGTATCGTATGGGATCGTATCATATTATGATCATTGTAATTATCATTATCGTATCGTATCATACTTACACGATCCATCAAGCCACACCTGAAGCATACAAGGTGTTCACACCCTTTTATTGCACTTTGATTGACATAATAAACATCTATTTGGTCACCAGTGGTGCTCACTGAAAGTCAGCATGCAGGTACAGTGGGCAGCGAAGAAAGCGAATGGCATGTTGGCCTTCATGACAAGAGTTGAGTATCGGAGCAAAGAGGTCCTTCTGCGGTTGTACAGGGCCCTAGTGAGATCACACCTGGAGTATTGTGTGCAGTTTTGGTCTCCAAATTTGATGAAAGGACCTTCCTGCTATTGAGGGAGTGCAGCGAGGTTACGTGAGGGTTCACGAGGTTAATCACCGGGATGGCGGGACTATCATATGTTGATAGAATGGAGCGGCTGGGCTTGTATACACTGGAATTTACAAGGATGAGAGGGAATCTTATTGAAACATATAAGATTATTAAGGGATTGGACACGCTAGAGGTAGGAAACATGTTCCCGATGTTGCGGGAGTCCAGAACCGGGGGCCACAGTTTAAGAATAAGTGATAGACCATTTGGAACGAAGATGAGGAAAAACGTTTTCACCCAGAGAGTTGTGAATCTGTGGAATTCTCTGCCTCAGAAGGCAGTGGAGGCCAATCTCTGGATGCTTTCAATAGAGAGTTAGATAGGGGTCTGAAAGATAGCGGAGTCAATGGTAATGGTGAGAAGGCAGGAACGGGGTACTGATTGTGGATGACCAGCTATGATCCACATTGAATGGCGGAGCTGGCTCAAAGGGCCGAATGGCCTACTCCTGCACCTATTGTCTGTTGTCTATTGTCTATTTGCAAATTCTTCCTTTTTTTATTCACTCTGCTTGTTCCATCCTGTTTATCACAGTTATCACCAAGGTACTAGTTTATAACTTAGTAACAATTACGTTTCTTGGTTGAATTTGCTCAGTTTTATGTCAATGTATTGCTGGTTCCATTTGCTAAGGGCAGTGGCCAATTTGCTTTCCCTAATTTCATGTAAGCCTTGCTCTCTCTGTTCCCCCCCCCCCCCCCCCCAGTCATCGTACTACTTTCACTGTCATCTTGTTGCACTTCATTGGCTGTATAACTCTTTCTCACCTAGTCCAAAGCCAACAATGAACCATTGTGGGTTCTACCTTCCTTGGGTCATTGTTAATTTCTGCATATCGTTCATTCATTTGTTCTATATCACTGTCTGAATCTCACAATTCCTTTTCCCATTACTCTCTGTCTGAAGAAGGGTCTCGACCCGAAACGCCACTTGTTCCTTTTCTCCAGAGATGCTGCCTGTCCCACTGAATTACACCAGATGTTGGGTCCTTTGACTGTTTGTACTGGTGAGAGCTGGAGACACAAGGAAATACAAATGCTGGAATCTTGAGCAAAACATCAAGTGCTGAAGAAAACCAGCGGGTCAGGCAGCATCCTGAAGAAAGGTCCCAACCTCAGACGTTGCTGCCCATTCCCCTCACAGATGCTGCCTGACCCGCTGAGTTCCTCCAGCACTTGGTGTTTAGCTTGCCAGATGAGACTGATACCCAGGTGTTCAAATGGGCAAATGGTAGTAACAAGTCTCAGGCATTTCTTGAATTTAGTTTTTCAGTTGTAATTTTAGACATGCAGTGCGGAGACAACATCGATCAGTACAGACAGCACCCGTAGTCAGGATCGAACCCGGGACTCTGATGCTGTAATGCAGCCGCTCTACCCACTGCACCACCATGCTGCCCTTCGATTTGCATGCATGTGTGGGACATGCCCAGAATGTGCTCATGCCTCAGATCCAGCTGTAAAAGTTGGTGAAGAAGCACAACTGCCAGGACCCAGCCCAACGCGACCTCTCTGCTGCTCAGGCCTACCCCACCACAGTACTTGGGAGTGCGGCACATTTTTGTACAATGTGTCCTAAATGGAGAACATGGATAGGTGACGTTTCACAGTGCTGGAGTAACTCAGCGGGTCAGGCAGCATCTGTGGAGAACATGGATAGGTGACGTTTCACAGAGTGCTGGAGTAACTCAGGGGGTCAGGCAGCATCTGTGGAGAACATGGATAGGTGACGTTTCACAGAGTGCTGGAGTAACTCAGCGGGTCAGGCAGCATCTGTGGAGAACATGGATAGGTGACGTTTCACAGGTGACGTGCAGCGGTGAAATGGCTAGTATATATATATATATATATACTAAAAATGCAATCCTTGGTCATCTCATATCTGCACAAACAGGAAGCAATGCAATTGAAACGAAAACATTTGTTTTCCAAAACTAAAAAAACATGGAATTTGGCTTTTCCATAATGTAATGATTTGTTATACTGTAATGGTTAAATAGATTTATGCAAAGGAAGTCACAAAGATAACAATCGCACTAAACAGAATTTGGAGTCTGACTTCTTATGATCAGATTTTGCTATTATAATTGTGTGACGTGACCCCCCTAGGGCAACGCAACAAACTTGTGGGCAGCCACAGGCCTCTGTTAGAAAATTAAATATGTTTGTATCAGTCGCTATTAAGCAATATCTAAGGAAATAGTGATTGACCTTCTTATGCCTTAAAGGAACAAATATTACTTGTAAACTGGGACTCATTATGGTAATTAACTTGTGTGGTTCTGTGTTGAAGTTATGAGCCTGTGTACAAAGTAATAGTTTGAAGTCTATTCTGACTATATTTTCCAGATCAAGGGGCTGGAATATGGTCTGCAATTATTACTTTAAACAAAATTGCAATATTATTGGTGCGTTAACTACTGTTTAACTGAATGAAATTACTTTATTTAACAGCAAAGCGTAGAGTGCTGGAATAACTCAGCGGGTCAGGCAGCATCTGTGGAGAACATGGATAGGTGACGTTTCACAGAGTGCTGGAATAACTCAGCGGGTCAGGCAGCATCTGTGGAGAACATGGATAGGTGACGTTTCACAGAGTGCTGGAGTAACTCAGCGGGTCAGGCAGCATCTGTGGAGAACATGGATAGGTGACGTTTCACAGAGTGCTGGAGTAACTCAGGGGGTCAGGCAGCATCTCTGGAGGACATATAACCATATAACCATATAACAATTACAGCACGGAAACAGGCCTGCTCGGCCCTTCCAGTCCGTGCCGACCATTTATTTTCCCCTAGTCCCATCTACCTGCACTGAGACCATACCCCTCCATTCCCTTCCCGTCCATATACCTATCCACTTTACTTTTAAATGTTAAAATCGATCCTGCCTCCACCACTTCTGCTGGAAGATCATTCCACACAGCCACCACTCTCTGAGTAAAGAAGTTCCCCCTCATGTTACCCCTAAACTTCTGTCCCTTAATTTTCATGTCATGCCCTCTTGTTTGAATCTTCCCTACCCTCAATGGGAAAAGCTTATCCACGGACATGGATAGGTGACGATTCAGAGTGCTTGAGTAACTCAGCGGGTCAGGCAGCATCTGTGGAGAACATGGATAGGTGACGTTTCACAGAGTGCTGGAGTAACTCAGCGGGTCAGGCAGCATCTGTGGAGAACATGGATAGGTGACGTTTCACAGAGTGCTGGAGTGACTCAGCGGGTCAGGCAGCATCTGTGGAGAACATGGATAGGTGACGTTTCACAGAGTGCTGGAGTAACTCAGCGCGTCAGGCAGCATCTGTAGAGAACATGGATAGGTGACGTTTCAGATTGTGACTCTCCTTCAAAAGATTGTGGAAGAGGAGAGAAAACTGGAAGATAGGTGGGGGTGGTTTAAAGGCAAGTGATAGGTGGATTTTGGGAGGGAGCTTTGATTTTATTTATGAGTGGTTCATATCAACTAACTCAGACATGGATGTTTTTATGTGTAGGAAGGAACTGCAGATGTTGGAGAAGAGTCCGATGACCCTACAGACTGTAAAAGGGTCTCGACCCGAAACGTCACCCAATCCTTCTCTCCAGAGATGCTGCCTGTCCCGCTGAGTTACTCCAGCATTTTGTGTCTATCATGGATTCTTTTAGTTCTTTTGCAGATGAGGTGTTTTTGAGTCACTCACAACATGCCAACCACTGTATCAAACTTGCTGAGCCAGCACACCAGGCAAAACTAACCAGCTGAGTCACATAAAACCCGCTGACTACGCCCCGATAAGTCAATAATGTGTGATAACAAGCCATCACATGGATATTGAAATTGAAAATTTGGAAATATATAACAATTGCAACGTTTAAGTAACAATTAGCCAGGTACACGGATAGGACCGGTTTAGAGGGCTATGAGCCAAACGCAGGCAGGTGGGACTAGTGTGGATGGGACATTTTGGGAAGATGGGATGAAGGGCCTGTTTCTATACTCTATGACTATAACAGGCAGTCGCATAATGATCAATAAAAAACAATTGTATTTGAAAGCCTGAAGCGTGATCTTAAACGTTAATGACACAAAATATATACAGTTGAGGGATTGTTCCTTGGACATTTTACTTAAATATATTCATGCTGGTTAATTTAAAATTATTCATGAATTTTGATTAATTTCAAGAGTCCTGGGGATTGATGACTGTGGGCAGATGGGTCTGCAGAGAGCTGAACCCTCACAACAAAGTCTGGGCCATCTTGTACATTTTATTCTGCTGGAAATTAAACACTGTAATAGTATTGATCTTGTGTGCGAGACTCCAGATACCTATGGATGCCTGCCTGCTGCACCTGCATGCCTACTTTCAATGGCTGGTGTACAATGACACCCAGGTCACGTTGCATCTCCCCTTTTCCTAATCTCTCCTATGGAGAGCATGAGGTATCTATGGAGTCAACATATTCAGGGACCTCTCTCACCCCTATCATTCACTTTTTAAAAAAGGAGGGAGAGAGAAAACGGGGAATTACAGACCAGTTAGTCTAACATCGGTAGTGGGGAAACTGCTGGAGTCAGTTATTAAAGATGAGATAGCAGCACATTTGGAAAGTGGTGAAATAATTGAACTAAGTCAGCATGGATTTATGAAAGGTAAATCATGTCTGACGAATCTGATAGAATTTTTCGAGGATGAAACTAGTAGAGTGGATAAGGGAGAACCAGTGGATGTGTTATATTTAGACTTTCAGAAGACTTTCGACAAGGTCCCACATAAGAGATTAGTATACAAACTTAAAGCACACAGTATTGGGGGTTCAGTATTGATGTGGATAGAGAACTGGCTGGCAGACAGGAGGCAAAGAGTAGGAGTAAACGGGTCATTTCCAGAATGGCAGGCAGTGACTAGTGGGGTACCGCAAGGCTCAGTGCTGGGACCCCAGCTATTTACAATATATATTAATGATTTGGACGAGGGAATTGAATGCAACATCTCCAAGTTTGCGGATGACACGAAGCTGGGGGGGCAGTGTTAGCTGTGAGGAGGATGCTTGGAGGCTGCAGGGTGATTTGGATAGGCTCGGTGAGTGGGCAAATGCATGGCAGATGCAGTATAATGTGGATAAATGTGAGGTTATTGGTGGCAAAAACAGGAGGGTAGACTATTATCTGAATTGTGGCAGATTAGGAAAAGGGGAGATGCAACGAGACCTGGGTGTCATGGTACACCAGTCATTGAAAGTAGGCAGGGGGGTACACAAAAGGCTGGAGAAACTCAGCGGGTGCAGCAGCATCTAAGGAGCGAAGGAGATAGGCGACGTTTCGGGTCAAGACCCTTCTTCAGACAGTAGGCATGCAGGTGCAGCAGGCAGTGAAGAAAGCAAATGGTATGTTAGCATTCATAGCGAAAGGATTAGAGGATAGGAGCAGGGAGGTTCTACTGCAGTTGTACAGGGTTTTGGTGAGACCACACCTGGAGTATTGCCTACAGTTTTGGTCTCCAAATCTGAGGAAAGACATTCTTGCCATAGAGGGGGTACAGAGAAGGTTCACCAGACTGATTCCTGGGATGTCAGGACTTTCATATGAGGAAAGACTGGATAGACTCGGCTTATACTCTCTAGAATTTAGAAGATTGAGGGGGGATCTTATAGAAACTTACAAAATTCTTAAGGGGTTGGACAGGCTAGATGCAGGAAGATTGTTCCCGATGTTGGGGAGGTCCAGTACAAGGGGTCACAATCTAAGGATAAGGGGGAATTCCTTTAGGACCGAGATGAGGAAAACATTTTTCACACAGAGAGTGGTGAGTCTCTGGAATTCTCTGCCACAGAAGGTAGTTGAGGCCAGTTCTTTGGCTATATTTAAAAGGGAGTTAGATGTGGCCCTTGTGGCTAAGGGGATCAGGGGGTATGGAGAGAAGGCAGGTACAGGATACTGAGTTGGATGATCAGCCATGATCATATTGAATGGCGGTGCAGGCTCGAAGGGCCGAATGGCCTACTCCTGCACCTATTTTCTATGTTTCTATGTTTCTATTCCTTATTCTCCCCACTCCCATCGAGCAAAGATACAGAAGATATGAAAGCTCTCACCACCAGACTCAGGAACAGCTTCTTCCCCTCTGTTGTCAGGCTGCTAAATTATCCTATTGTAAGCTAGGGTACCGGCCAATTCACCTCTACCCCATTGCGGACATTGGTCTTAGTCTCTGGCTCTGTTATGCTCCAATGCTGATAAACTATGTTCTGCACTCTGCATCTCTCTCTTTGCTCTAAACTATTGCACTTGATAGTATGCATGTATTGGATTGCCTTGATTACATTCGTGTGCAGTGTAAGTTCATAACTCAAAGGAGCAGAATTAGGCCATTCGACCAGTCGAGTCTACTCTGCCATTTAAGCATGGCTGATCTATCGTTCCCTCTCAACCCCATTCTCCTGCCTTCTCCCCGTATTAACTGAACTGAAAGCAAGTAAAACAAATCATTTCACTGGACACATGACATTAATAGCAACCCTAAATCTAAGCCACCCATTTCACTGCCACAGTGGACAGATCTTTAGCTGTAGCATTGGCAACAAAGCCAAGCCTTTGTGCAATATAGCTCTACAGCGCTGGAGCAGAGAAGTTTCTTTTACAAGTGTCAATGCCCCTTGGTAAAGATGGCAAGGTCAAATGCTCCCCGTCTCTTTTTCCGACTTGCAAATGGCGTGCTTTGAAGTTGTTATTACCCATCTGCTGTCTTTTAACAGGAGGGCAGCGTGTAGTGTACCACTCAACTGATAATACATTTTGCTGCCAACTTGAATAAGAATGCTCTGAGTGGTTGAAAGAAGTTGTCAAAAGCCTTGCATTCCATGAATTCATATTGAGAAATATTATTCTGCAGCAGAACAGTCTATCTTAAGCAGATGGTCTGATAAGCAAAGCTATTTGTAAAGTAACATTATGCAAAATCTTGCATTTGAAATGATGTACAGTCAATTCCAGTAGAGTACAGAACCTGTTTGCCATGACATTTTATTAGCTTATCAGCAATTCACAGTGATATGTTAATAATTTTCTGTTGCACATTTACTTGCCTGCATTTAATTGGAACGAAGGATTTTCCAAAACACAGTGCTTTATACGTTAATTTCTAAGTTGCTGAAATTTGGCAAATTGTCCAAATAACAGAAGTCATGTAACATGTTACACTGAAGGTGACTATGTGTGTGATTTGGGCTGTAAACACAGCAAAATGCTTGAGCTGTACAATAAAGAATTTACAACTAAAATTATTCCATTAGCAGCAATGAATATATTGTGTGCAAACAGTGCCAGGTTTTGCATTTCTGATTTATGTTCGGTGAAGTGGATCTAACGGTGCCACTTAAAAGCTGTGGCTGATCCACCATCTGAATCCTTTCAAGTCTTTCTGATCTGTTCTGTCATTTTATGGCCCTTCAGAAGGACTGCTCCCGCACTCTGTCCAAACACTCAACTCGACCAAGCATCTCAGCCGACCCACCTGCACTGCCCTTGATTGCCTCCAGCATCCCACCTGACTGACCTGTGACAGTTCAGTCCACCCTTTCCTCCCACCTCTATCACTCACGTCTTCTCTAGTTTAGTTTGGAGATACAGCGTGGAAATACATCTTCGGCCCACCGAGTCCACACTGACCAAAATTCACCCATACACTGGTTCCATCCAACACACTGGGGAAGATTTACACATCTTTGGAATGTGGGAGGAAAACGGAACATCCAGAGAAACCCACGCGGTCACGGGGAGAACGTTCAAACTCTGTGCAGACAGCACCCGTAGTCAGGATCGAACCCAGCTCTTTGTGCCTTGTACCTTGTACCTTCCCAAGAGTCCACCAGGGCTATACTGGAAGTTAGACAATTTTTATACTGGACAATTTTTCCATTTACCAAGCCAATTAACCTACAAACCTGTGCGTCTTTGGAATGTGGGATGAAGCCGAAGATCTCTGAGAAAACCCACGCAGGTCACGGGGAGAGCGTACAAACGTATGGCATGGTACGACAACAACTCTACCGCTGCACCACTGTGCCGCCCCAGCGAAACTCACTCTTAATTGGGCTGAAATGTCAACGACCAGAGGGCATGGCTTTAAGGTGTGAGGGGAAGAGTTGAAAGGGGATGTTTTTGCACGGAGGGCGGTGGGTGCCTGGAACGTGCTGCGATAGGTGATATTCATTCCAAAATGATTTGCTTGAAGGGATTTTGTTTTGAATTAGTTGTCCAAATCAATGCCTAAGTTGAACTTCTAACTCGTTTCAACTAATTGGATAAACACGAAGTGTAGAAGGCAATCAGCCCAGCGAGTGACAAAGAGCTGACGGCTGAGTTAGATGATGTTGTCCAACATACACATGAAGCAGAGGTGGCATGGAGCATCCAATCCGGCTACTGCCACGTTTGACCTGAACTCATATTTCGAAACAGGATGAGTGGAAAAACTGAAATCGGGTCGAATCAATTAAAAACAGACAAAACAATCCAGAATTCCTACTTATTTTACAACTCAAGTGATCAAAATGCACTGGCGTTAGAACAAGTCTATGCGGGTCAGATTTCTATGTCTAATTGGTACTATTTTCCAAAGCCAGGCTATTAAATCTGGTTCCACAACAGCTCTGTGAGTTTCTTCCGCAGATTTTCCAGCTTTTCATACACTTTTTCTCCACTTAACACTGTCATCAATCCAGCCACAGTGAGCGTCACTATAGGAGGCGGTGACAGAAAAGTTCACAGGACCTCTGTTGCAACAACCTACCTTGGACAGACCAATCAATGGGGCTGTCTCCGTCACACCAGTGTGATTGCTATTATTCCCACCATCTGCCCATTAGTTACACATGAGAGAGAGAGAGAGAGAGAGAGAGAGAGAGAGAGAGAGAGAGAGTGAGAGGCCCATGGGCATTTGGACGTTTCCCCGTTCCTTTTGCCCCGACCTGACAGCGGGCAACAAGCGATGCCTGAAGAAGGGTCTCGACCAGAAATGCTGTATCACTCTCGGACCCGAGAGTCCGAGAGTGATACAGCGTGGGAACAGGTCCTTCGGCCCAACTTGCCCATACCGGCAAACATGTACCTAATTATGAATGACATTCCACATAAACTGTACAACTCCTCCCCATTCAGTCGTGGGGTAGACTGACTCCACCTCCCCCCCCCCCCCCCCCCTCCCCAGTCTCCGCACATCTCCAATCCTTTCCACTAATCTTGTGTTATATGGCTGTGGGCAGATCAATTTCCCTCCTGGGATAAATAAAGTTCTGTTGTATCATATTATATTGTATCGTATGTCCCAGCTACACTAGACCCATATCCATATCCCTCCAAACCTGTCCCACTGAGTTACTCCAGCCTTTTGTGTCTATTGAATTGAATTGAATACTTTATTCTCAGTGATATTCTTTGCTTGCGTACCCAGGGTATGCTAATAGCCGCTACATAAAGGGCGCTGACATAGTTACAGTCTATCTTTGGTGTAAACCAGCATCTGCAATTCCTTCCTACACAAGGGAATTCTATCCGGGGTGGGAGATGGCAACCTTCACGTGGTCCGCCCTGTTTCAACGAATGCAATCAACCCGGCGTGCACAATCAAATAAGATCAAATAGAACAAGTTGTCCTCCAACTTTAGGCTGTGCAAGAAGAAGAAGAAGAATTCTCTCCAAGGTTGAAGGTCTCAGGATTGCTTGAACCTTCTGCTGTCTCGGGGACCATGGAGTGTGACAGACCACATAGAGGACACAACCTTGAGCTCCATGTTTAGAATGATTCAGGTGCTAGATTGGTCCCAAAATTGGACGGAGTTATTCTCACTGAAACCGGCCACTTTCAGCTGTAGTGATGTAACGTGAGAAAGGGCAAGGATTTCAACGCTAACCCTATCAATGTGAGCAGAACTATGAATGTTGTTTGGTGCTGCCTGACCCGTTGAGTTACTCCAGCATCGGCAGTTCATTGCATCTATCTCTTTTCCAACATGATCCTAGCATCGGTAAGTAACAAGTCCAGTAGTCCTTATAATATAATTTATTTACTGTGACAATGCTGGTTACATTTTCCATCAATTATTCACAATTAATTGTATTCGGCTTCAATGCAGTTGTCAATATAACATGATGATTGAACGCCCATTAAAATTAATTGCATCGTAACGACATTTCAGCAGCAGATCGGCCAAAGTCAACTACAATGGGAGGTAGGTTCTCAAGAAAGTGCTTCTATGAAGGAAAGTATAACAGCCATTTTTGTTGCTTATTCCATTTTGGATTTCACGTAAGACAATAAGATGTGAAATAATGTTTTGATACATTGGTTCCCCAACCACAGAACCTGCTGCTACTAATGTCAACTACAGGCCATGGTCAGTTTGGTTATAAACCATTCAGAATAAACTTCCCCTGTTTGTGATTTTCCTTTTAAATCACGTTTTTGCCTTTCTGAAGGTACGGGTAGTTTGCGCCTAATCTCGAGTAAACCCTGACATATCTCCGCACATTGTAGACTGGTTATGCTGCAACTTTGGAAAGAGTGTCACACTGAGATTTTTTATGTATGTGCATATATATATAATGTATGTGTATATATATGTGTATACTGTATATGTTTATATATGTGTGTGTGTGTATATATGTATGTATATGTGTGCGTATCTGTGTATATATATATATGTGTGTGTGTGTGTGTATATATGCATGTATATATATGTGCGTGTACATATACACACACATATATGTGCGTGCATTTGTGTATATACACACTCTGAACTTTATTCAGTCTACTAGGTTTGCATATTCTGTTGTTCTGCTGCGAGTAGTAATTTGAATTTCACTGTACCTTAATTGGTACATGACAATAAACTGACCTTGAAAGCGTGAAACTTTGAAATAAGAATTTCATTGTTCTAACTATGACATATAACAATAAAACACTTGTGACTCTTGACTTTTGATCTGTGGCACAAAGACAAGGGAAGGCTGCTACTAAAGGCTAGTCCCTGTATTTTTAACCAGAGGTGCAGTCACTGTTGCTGGGGTGGATTTGATCTTCATTTGTCTCCCCATCCCCTTCACCGCTTCTTCATTTCCTTCCGCCTATCTGCCTCGTTCAATAACTGCCTAACTCCTCTTCCATCTGCTAAAGACTGTGACAGATACAACAGCTCACATACATCTTTCCCGAGAGCCTGTTTGTCTTTAGTGAGTTGGACAGTGAATGCTGTTGACTGTCATATGAGGAAAGATTGAAAAGACTAGGCTTGTATTCACTGGAGTTTAGAAGGATGAGGGGGATCTTATAGAAACATATAAAATTATAAAAGGACTGGATAAGCTAGATGCAGGGAAAATGTTCCCAATGTTGGGCGAGTCCAGAACCAGGGGCCACAGTCTTAGAATAAAGGGGAGGTCATTTAAGACTGAGGTGAGAAAAAACTTTTTCACCCAGAGAGTTGTGAATTTGTGGAATTCCCTGCCACAGAGGGCAGTGGAGGCCAAATCACTGGATGGATTTAAGAGAGAGTTAGATAGAGCTCTAGGGGCTAGTGGAGTCAAGGGATATGGGGAGAAGGCAGGCACGGGTTATTGATAGGGGACGATCAGCCATGATCACAATGAACGGCGGTGCTGGCTCGAAGGGCCGAATGGCCTCCTCTTGCATCTAGTTTCTCTGTTTCTATGAACGATGTACCACTGAGGCCAGACTTCCTGGACTGGACTGATGCAGCCATGACTCAATCTCTGTCTAAACTAATATTGATCGCTTTGTCTGATCCGATTTAGATTTGAGAAAAAAGGATTTGTTTTAAATGAGTACATAAATTAATTTAATAGCTCAAAAAATGGTGCTGCTTATCTGACAGGAGAGAATATTTTAATATATTTCTCTCCCCCCCCCCCCCCCCTCCCCATTTCCAGACCCAGACCTTTCCAGTTGTATCAGTTGTTTGGTATCTGTTGTGTGCATTGCTTTAGGCATGGGGGCATGTGGAAGGTGAAGGTGCATCAGTGAACAGTGAACAGTGAAGGTGGGGACCTCTGTGTGTTTGGCACGAGCTGATCTCATGACCCTGGAGATGGGGAAGATCAAATGATTACTCAGAAATGCTACCGCCCAACTTTCTTCCCCTCCTGATGTAGCCAAGGACTGGAAGACGATCTGAAGCCAGAGCAGAGTGATTTTGGCATACATGTGCGATGTCCTTAGCGAAATAAAAGTTTAGAGTGCACAAGGTGGGGCCAAACCCAGTCTGACCCTGGACTCAACCTGGAATATGGAAACAAGGAACTGCAGGTGCTGCTTTACAAAAAAAGGACACAAAGTGCTGGAGTAACTCGGAGGGTCAGGCAGCATCTGCGGAGACTGTGGATAGTTCTATCCATCTGACCCAACTCTAGTCTTTAGCTTTATGTTTATTATTGTCATGTGTACAGAGGTACAGTGAAAAGCTGTGTTCTGCATGCTCTCCAATCTGATCTGAGATACCATACATAGATATGATTAGTTCAAACTCCAGTACAATGGGCAGAGCAAAGGGGAAGATACAGAGTGTAGAATGTAGTTCTCAGCATTGTAGCGTATAAGTTCCACAGACAAAGTCCAATGTCCGCAATGGGGTAGAGGTGAATCGGACAGTACCCTAGCTTATGGAAGGGCCGTTCAGAAGCCTGATAGCAGAGGGGAAGAAGCTGTTCTTGAGTCTGGTGGTGCGCGCTTTCAAACGACTATATCTTCTGCCGGACGGGAGCGGGGAGAAGACAGAATGACCGGGATGGGACCCGGGATTTGATGATGTCGGCTGCTTTTCCGAGGCAGCGTAAAGTGTGGATGGCGTCAATGGTGGGGAGTGTGGTGTGTGTGGGATTGGGCCACATCTACAATGGTGGGGAGTGTGGTGTGTGTGGGACTGGGCCACATCTACAATGGTGGGGAGTGTGGTCTGTGTGGGACTGGGCCACATCTACAATGGTGGGGAGTGTGGTCTGTGTGGGACAGGGCCACATCTACAATGGTGGGGAGTGTGGTCTGTGTGGGACTGGGCCACATCTACAATGGTGGGGAGTGTGGTGTGTGTGGGACTGGGCCACATCTACAATGGTGGGGAGTGTAGTCTGTGTGGGACTGGGCCACATCTACAATGTGGGGAGTGTGGTCTGTGTGGGACTGGGCCACATCTACAATGGTGGGGAGTGTGGTCTGTGTGGGACTGGGCTACATCTACAATGTGGGGAGTGTGGTCTGTGTGGGACTGGGCCACATCTACAATGGTGGGGAGTGTGGTCTGTGTGGGACTGGGCCACATCTACAATGGTGGGGAGTGTGGTCTGTGTGGGACAGGGCCACATCTACAATGGTGGGGAGTGTGGTCTGTGTGGGACTGGGCCACATCTACAATGGTGGGGAGTGTGGTGTGTGTGGGACTGGGCCACATCTACAATGGTGGGGAGTGTGGTCTGTGTGGGACTGGGCTACATCTACAATGTGGGGAGTGTGGTCTGTGTGGGACTGGGCTACATCTACAATGTGGGGAGTGTGGTCTGTGTGATGGACTGGGCCACATCTACACTGGTGGGGAGTGTGGTCTGTGTGACGGACTCGGCCACATCCACAATGTGGGGAGTGTGGTCTGTGTGACGGACTGGGCCACATCTACACTGGTGGGGAGTGTGGTGTGTGTGGGACTGGGCTACATCTACAATGGTGGGGAGTGTGGTGTGTGTGGGACTGGGCCACATCTACACTGGTGGGGAGTGTGGTCTGTGTGATGGACTGGACTACATCCACAACTCTGCAGTATCTTGTGGTGTTGGGCAGAGATGTTCCGAAACCGAGTTGTGATGCAGCCTAACAGTGTGTTTTGTACATGTTTGTAAGAATCTGTCCCCTGTACATTCACCAAAGCAGGCCCATACATAATACCCCATACTGAGTCCCATTGTGCCCGGATGAGGCAACTGGGCTGTATTCTGTTGTATATAAAACACATGTAGAAATATGTTAAGGGTCTTAACAAGGAGAATGCAGTTATGTTTAAAAAAAATAAAAGCACCTATTTGTTGGCCGTTGATAATTTCTTCCCTTTTACAATGAATAATATATGGAAGAAATAATTTGCACTGAAATTATTCCACCAGCCTTTTCTCCTCCTTTAAATTGCAATCACATCATGGCAGAGCAACACAGAATGATCAGCTCTCGAGTGAGACGAGATGAGAGCTCCTTTTCCCCAAAAGTGGTAAATAATGTAGACTCCCTTCACAAGCAATTAATATGATGCTAGTTATCTCATGAAAATTAAAAGTGGTATAAAGATCTATTTAAGAATAGGTTGGACAATATTAAAGGGAAGAGATAGATACAAAACTAGAGCTCTTGACCCAAAATAAAACAAGACGGATACTGAAAACCTGAGATACTATCAGGAAACGCTGGAAACCATGGAGTTCCCTCAAAGGAAAACACAGACACAAGGTACTGCAGATACTGGACTCTTGAGCAGAACATCCTCCATCGAAGGGGACCAAGCCCAGCCAATCTAGAGTCATAGATGGATACAGCGTGGAAACAGGCCCTTCGGCCCAACTTGCCCATACCGGCCAACATGTCCCAGCTACACTTGTCCCACCTGCCCGCGTTTGGCCCATTTCCCTCCAAACCTGTCCTACCCATGTACAGGTTTCTTAAATGTTGGGATAGCCCCAACCTCAACTACCTCCTCTGGCAGCTTGTTCCATACACCCACCACCCTTTGTGTGAAAAAAGTAACCCCTTAGATTCCTATTAAATCTTTTCCCTTTCACCTTGAACCCATGTCCTCTGGTCCTCGATTGCCCTACTCTGGGCAAGAGACTCTGCGCATCTATCCGATCTATTCCTCTCATGATTTTATACACCTCCATAAGATCACCCCTCATCCTCCTGCGCTCCAGGGAATAAAGTTTTCAAGAGAGAGATAGATTTAGCTCTTGGGGCTAAAGGAGTCGAGGGATATTGGGAAAAAGCAGGAACGGGCTACTGAATTTAGATGATCAGCCATGATCATATTGAATGGCGGTTCGGGCTTGAAGGGCCAAATGGCCTACTCCTGCAACTATTCTATGTCCCAGCCTACTCAACCTCTCCCCATAGCTCAGACCCTCTAGTCCTGGCAACATCCTCGACAAGTCTTCTCTGTACCCTTTCCTGTAACATGGAGTGTTGGGGCAGCATCTGTGGAGGGAATTTTCAGGTGACGTCTTCTTTAGACACTGGAAAAAAGTAGAGTTAATGCTGACCTTAGTGTCTGGAACAACGTTAAGGAATAGTGAAACATGTCCCAGAATCTGGAGATGTGCGTTTTCACACTTCCGTACCTCTTGCTTGATGGGAGAGGGGAGAAGAGGGAGTGGAGCGGGGTGAGACTGGTCCTTGATGATGCTGCTGGCCTTGCCGAGGCAGCGTGAAGCGTAGATGGAGGCAGCGGAAGGGAGAGTTGGTTTGTGTGATGGACCGGGCTGCTTCCACAATCTTCTACAATTTCTTGTGGTTCTTGGGTGGAGCCGTTCCCAAACGGTGCGGTGGTGCATCCTGATTGTGCCACTGCTAGATTCTACTGTCAGTCGTGTGAGATGGATTACCTAGCTGGGGATCGTTGACTAACTTTGGGAAGATGTCTCCAGCATCTTCTCCAAGCAGCAGTTCTACTGATCCACCAGCAAACTGAGAAAAACATGCTATAGCCCCATTAAACTAATTTGCCATTCATGGTTTAGACAAAAACGTTGCCCCCATCTGCTTCTTCAGACACTCGCAGTGCCGATTCACTGCAAAAATAAAATGCATCCTAATGACTTCCCCATATTCTGAAATCTCCCTTTAGAAATTGTTCTTGGCAGATTATTTCCAGGTACTTGAGTTGCATCTGCTTGTAATTTTGTTCACGCGGAAGACTTTAATGCTGAGGGCTGTGTGAGGACTATTTTAATCTTTGAAAAACATTAGCTGTCATCAAAAAGGCACATTCATCTTTCGGGGGAGGCGGGGTGAATGTTTAATGTTGGGAGTTCAGGGTGGAGGTTCACGATATTGGACTCGATGTCCGTCAGTCAGCCAGCCCACCTCATCCGATATTCCCTCCACTCCGAGTGTGTTTCAACCAGGGATATTTCCCTGACAAAACCAATGAGCAGGAGGTGAGAGGAGCTGCAACTGTGTAGTTTTAATCTGGCCTGTTTCATCTATACGACCATGTGGCTAACAGCTTGGAACCTAAGCTGTTTTCTTTTAAGCTTTGAATTGTGAACTGCCTCGACCAGCATGGATTTTTATAGAAACTGGTTCCCTGGCCGTCTCCTAATTCCACAAGTGCCCACTTTCTAAATCAGTTAAATATGACATGAAATAAACTCTGTTCTCGAGCTTCAGTTCTTGTTGTGTGAAATCGCGGCAAGCAGGAATGACATGGTTAAAAAGGTGCACTTTTCAACTTTTAGTACACTTGAAAGGTTTATTTGAACAGTAATGCTAGCAGATTATTTTACGGCATGAAGAAAGGACCGAGACATAACTGCCCACATTCGTCAGTCCTTATTAAGCTCTTTTTCATGCATATTGAACTCGAATCAAAATCTTTAACGGTGACTCTTTAGAGCTGATAGGCCACCCATCTCGGAGTCCCTTGAGATGAACCGACCGCCAACTGAATGCTTTTTTAAATGATGCTAATCAGTGTAGAGAGGCCAAACCACTTTACGCTCACCCCACCCCCCATCACTCACTAATCTGCAAAACAGTTCTGCTGATAACTTTGAATCAAATCTGCAGTTGCACAAAATTTGAAATCAGAAATAACACCAAAAAAAAGGAAGCCGAGGGGAGAAGCAAAGAGGTTAATAATTCTTGCTGCATGGAATTTAAGAAATTAATAATGGCTGAGAAGCTGACTGAGTGTATTTACCATAATGTGTAATAGGGGCCATTTTGATGACTATATCACTCACACACATATACAAGGAATACTTGACTGAAATGGCTTCCTCTTTTTTCAAATTCTAACAACAGCATCTGCTATGGAAATGCACATAGACTAAGTATGGAAAGCTATTTAGAAATGCATCTTCATAGTTGTCAGATTTTATTATGCTGGAAGGTGTCATGTTTGTTACAACACTGCGTACAGATGGCAGAGTGGAAGCAATGGATCACTAATTTTAAAAATGATTAATGAACAAAGATGGAATATGAATTAGAAAGGATGATTGGAAGCTCGAGCGCTTTGATGCAAGAATCTTTGTCTCCTGTGTCGGGTTTGGTAAC
This sequence comes from Raja brachyura, assembly GCA_963514005.1. The sequence goes on along the minus strand of OY740797.1, from coordinate 2,385,474 downwards.
AAAAAAACGATTGTTTACGGCATGTAAAAGTTGAAATAATGTGGAGGAAGTTTTGCAAAACACAATCTTCTACATTTTTAGTGGGACGGTGGGGGGGGGGGGGATAAGACAAAAACTTGTTGCATCGCGAGAAGTTTTAAATCGTAAATGCCCCATTGTTATTTATTATTAAGTCGTTCGTGTGAGTTTTTAAACAAGAACTCCTCATTGTCTATATTGTGGTCTGTAAGGTTGATAAACACAACTGCTTTAGAAATCAACATCAAAGCACCAAGCAATGCACAGACATTGTGAAATTCACAGACAGTGGTGGGAACTTAGTAAAATGGGTAATGCAGAGAGGAAGCCTCAACTCGACTGCTTTGCTCATCAGTTCCCATCTCAGAGTTAGCAGAGGAAGAACCTCCACAGGCACTGCCCAAACCGACAATTTACACAGGGCCATTTAACAAAACACGCACGTCTTTGGGATGTGGGAGGAAACCCACGCGGTCACAAGGAGAACGTGCAAGCTCCACAAAGACAGCGCCCGAGGTCAGGATAGAACCCAGGTCTCTGTATCCGTGAGGTAGCTGCTCTATTAGCTGTGCCGCCACTAATGGGACACCCAATCAACGTTTATTCCAGTCTTTCTCTGAGGAACTCGCCTGAAACACATCATAATAAGCGCCACTTGCTCACTTTATCTGCCTTGAGGCACTGGTGATGTTCAGGTTTACAGCAGAAACAAAGAACTGCAGGTGCTGGTTTATACCAAAAATGGACACAGAGTGCTGGAGTAACTCAGCGGGTCAGGCAGCATCTCTGGAGGAAAAGGATGGGTGACATTCCAAAAACGGTTCGAACCTGAAAGGTCACCTATCCATGTTCTCCACAGACGCTGCCTGACCCGCTGAGTTACTCCAGCACTCTGTGAAACGTCACCTATCCATGTTCTCCACAGACGCTGTTTTCGTTTCAATTGCATTGCTTCCTGTTTGTGCAGATATGAGATGACCAAGGATTGCATTTTTAGTATATATATATATATATACTAGCCATTTCACCGTTGCACGTCACCTGTGAAACGTCACCTATCCATGTTCTCCACAGATGCTGCCTGACCCGCTGAGTTACTCCAGCACTCTGTGAAACGTCACCTATCCATGTTCTCCACAGATGCTGCCTGGCCCGCTGAGTAACTCCAGCACTCTGTGAAACGTCACCTATCCATGTTCTCCACAGATGCTGCCTGGCCCGCTGAGTTAATCCAGCACTCTGTGAAACGTCACCTATCCATGTTCTCCACAGATGCTGCCTGGCCCGCTGAGTAACTCCAGCACTCTGTGAAACGTCACCTATCTATGTTCTCCACAGATGCTGCCTGACCCGCTGAGTTACTCCAGTGCTCTGTGTCTATCTTTGATGTATTTTAGGTTTAGGTATATTCTTGTTACGTGTACTGAGGTACAGTGAAAAGCTTTGTTTTGCATGTTATAAATCAGGTCAGATAATACTATATGGAAATACAATGATGCCAAACTCAAGGACAATGGGCCCAAAGGGGAAGATACAGAGTGCAGAATGTAGTTCACAGCATTGTAGCGCATCAGTTCCACAGACAAAGTCCAATGTCCCCAATGGGGTAGAGGTGAATCGGACAGTACCCTAGCTTATGGAAGCGCCGTTCAGAAGCCTGATAACAGAGGGGAAGAAGCTGTTCCTGAGTCTGGCGGTGCGTGCTTGCACGTTGTTGAGAATGGGAGTCGATGTAATGGGCGTGGGCAGCGCTGACTGTTGTAGGAGCGTGGGGCAGGAATGGGCTTCTCTCCCCCACCAACAGGACATCTCCCCCCGCCATTTGGAGAAGCCCTTGCCCCGTCCCATGGTGGCTGAACACGGTCATTCCTTCTTCCCCCCCTCCCCCCCCCTCCCCCCCCCTCCCCTCCCCTCAGGCAGAAGACGCAGAAAAAAGCGTGCGTTCGGGAACATCCTCATTATGAATGGCCCATAGGGAACATTATGAATGGTCCTCCCATAAGTCAGGGCATAGTGCCGATCTTCCACACCTAATTTATTGTGGACAGTGGATCTTCATCAACTCAAGGATAGATACACGTTTGTCTTCCATCCTTTGACCTGGTATCTTGTTGGTTCACGTGCTTGATCAATGGTGTTTTATCATTAATGTTTTATTATTATTAATGTTTAGTGTTTTCTGAGTCACTTGTAACTGTCACTGTGTGTCATGTTGTTACTTGTGGGCTGAGCACCGAGGCAAATTTCTTGTATGTGAATACTTGGCCAATAAACTTACTTACTTACTTACTTTGGGAGGAAACCAGAGCACCCGGAGGAAACCCACAGGGTGACGGGGAGAACGTGCAAACTCCACACACAGACAGCGCCCGAGGTCAGGATCACACGTCACTCTGGGGGTGACTGCCTGAACACTGCCTCCCTCCAGTGGCTGTGCCCCCAGCAAGCTGACAGTTCCCGCTTGGAGGAGATGACTGCTAACTGGAGCTGGGATGCTGCAGGAATCTGCAGGAGTCTAGCTTCAGCACCTCCAGGCACATTCAAATTATGCTAATCAGCAATTAGAACCAAAACCGTCTACTTAATCCAAATTTTTAAACAGGCGAGTCTTATTAGTACGACACTCACTTAGCGCCTGTTCACACTTTCACCAAATTAACACCAGTCACCCCCCACCCCCCCCCCCCCCCCCCCCCCCGCCAACCCAACACTGAGTGCACGACACTGTTAGAATTACACTGTCATGATAGATCGCAGAGGATAGTCAGAAACATCGGCACTTCGAGCAAAGCCCACACAAACTAATAGACACAAAATGCTGGAGTAACTCAGCGGGACGGGCAGCATCTCTGGAGAGGAGGAATGGGTGACATTTCGCGTCGAGACCCTTCCTCAGACTGGTTAGGGATGAGGGAAACGAGAGATATAGACGGTGATGTGGAGAGATAAAGAACAATGGATGAAAGATATGCAAAAAAGTATCGATGATAAAGGAAACGGGCCGTTGTTAGCTCTTTGTTGGGTGAAAACGAGAAGCTGGTGCGACTTGGGTGCGGGAAGGATAGAGAGAGAGGGAATGCCGGGGCTACCTGAAGTGAGAGAAATCTATATTCATACCACTGGCTGTAAGCTGCCCAAGCGAAATATGAGACGCTGTTCCTCCAATGTGCTTTTTGCCTCACTCTGACAATGGAGGAGACACACAAACTGATACCTGGCCCACCCCGGTCCATATAATTCTGTGTCTTACAGTCTTGGAGTGTTATAGCATGGAAATGGGCCCTTCGGCCCATCAAGTCCATGCCAACCCTTTTTGGGTCATAAATGCTGAATCATTCACTTGCATTAGCTCTGTAGCCTATTTACGGGTATGCTTCAATGTCTCTTAAACATGCTGATTCTATCAGATTCCTCCACCTTCTCTTACAGTGAGATCCAGCAACCTTCTCTTCAAACCCCCTTTCAAGCTCTTCCCTCTCACCGTAACATTCTCCTCTCTTGTCTTTGATACCGCTGGTGTGGGATAAAGTCGCCCCTCTCATCTTCGACCAAGGGCCTCTCCTTTTAGCATTCTCCACCCTGGGGGAATTAGACTTTATCCGTGTTCCTCGTGATCTTGTACACCTCAATAAGGTCACCCCCCCCCTCAGCCTCCTATGTAACAAAAGTCCCAGCCTATCCAACCTCTCCCTGTAACTCAAGCACGCAAGCCCAGGTAACATCCTGGTGATTCTGTCCTGGGCCCTCTCCATCTTATGGATGGACGACCAGAACTACACACAGTGCTCCAAGTGTGATTTCGCCAACGACTTGTACAGCGTCATCATTATATCCCAACTTTTGTACTCAATATCAATCCCAATGAATGCCTTCTTCACCACCCCGTCAATAGACAATAGGTGCAGGAGGAGGCCATTTGGCCGTTCGCGCCAGCACCGCCATTCACTGTGATCATGGCTGATCATCCACAATCAGTACCCCGTTCCTGCCTTCTCCCCATATCCCCTGACTGTGCGATCTTTTACTCTATTTAACTCTCTTGAAAGCATTCAGAGAATTGGCCTCCACTGCCTTCTGAGGCAGCGAATTCCACAGATTCACAACTCTGGGTGAAAAAGCTTTTCCTCATCTGTTCTAAATGGCTTACCCCTTATTCTTAAACTGTGGTCCCTGGTTCTGGACTCCCCCAACATCGGGAACATGTTTCCTGCCTCTAGCGTGTCCAATCCCTTAATAATCTTGTATGTTTCAATAAGATTCCCTCTCATCCTTCTAAATTCCACAGTGTACAAGCCCAGCCGCTCCATTCTTTCAACATATGGCAGTCCCACCATCCTGGGAATTAACCTCGTGAACCTACGCTGCACTCCTTCAATAGCAAGAATGTCCTTCCTCAAATTTGGAGACCAAACCTGCACACAATACTCCAGGTGTGGTCTCACTAGGGCCCTGTACAACTGCAGAAGGACCTCTTTGCTCCTATACTCAACTCCTCTTGTTATGAAGGCCAACATGTCATTCGCTTTCCTCACTGCCTTCTGTACCTGCATGCTGACTTTCAGTCACCGATGAACAAGGACCCCCAGATCTCTTTGTATTTCCCCTTTTCCCAACTTGACACCATTCAGATAATAATCTATCTTCCTGTTTTTGCCCCCAAAGTGGACAACCTCAGATTTATTCACATTAAACTGCATCTGCAATGTATCTGCCCACTCACTCTCTGACCCTCCACTGTCAGGGAACCGTACGCCTGTATGCCCCGATCCCTCTGCTCTTCAATACTCTCCAGGGCTCTACCATTTACTGCGTTGCCACTTTCAGGGTAATGTGAATGAGAAGATCCTTCAGTTCACCAACTTTGCTTAATGTCCTGCCATATACTGCGCATGTCCTGTCCCTATTTCACTTCCCAACTGCATCATCCCACCGACACTCCATTTAACCTCTATCTTGCTCTAACTTGGGCCAACCATCCCAGCATCCCCTGCACCACTGACCTCAGATCACATGCAAGCTTGCCGCCCACTCCTCTCCCCCTCGCAGGCAGGCCAATAATGCCAAGGTTTATTAGCAAAACGTATCATTTTGCTTTGTGTTCTTATGAGTTGAAAACATGGCTGAAAGAGCAACTGTTTGGAATGAAATTGCTGCCTCACAGCGCCAGAGAACCAGGTTCGGGATGCTGTCTGTGTGGAGTTTGCACGTTCTCCCTGTGACCGCGTGGGTTTCCTCCGGCTGCTCTGGATTCCTCCCACGTCCCAAAGACGTGCGGGTCAGTAGGTTAATCGGCCCTGTGTAAATTGTCCCCTAGTGTCTAGGGAGTGGACGAGAAAGTGGGATAACATAGAACTAGTGTGAACGGGTGTTCGATGGTCGGCATTGACTTGGTGGGCTGAAGGGCCTGTTTCCATGTTGTGTCTTTCAATCAATCAAACTATAGCAACAAATATGGATAACACTGTTCCACACGATGTTGAAGTGCGGATCATTCTTTTGTTTCCACCACTGACCCTCAAATGACCAAACGCGTAAAAATGTCCACCTCATATTATTCATGATGTTTCTCTTGTTGCTGTTGTATTCAATGCTGAGGATGATAACACCACTGACTCAAACGTCATCAATCATAGGAGCAGAATTAGGCAATTCAGCCCATCAAGTTTACTCCGCCATTCAGTCATGAATGATCTATCTCTCCCTCTCAACCCCATTCTCCTGCCTTCTCCCTGCCACCCCTGACACCCGTACTAATCAAGAATCTATCTCTGCCTTAAAAATATCCATTGACAGCCTCCACTGCCATCTGTGGCAAAGAATTCCACAGATTCATCACCCTCTGGTTAAAGAAATTCCCCCTCATCTCCTTCCTAAAGGGATGTTCTTTAAAGGGGCTGTCCCACAGCGGCGACCTAATCCGCAAGTTCAGAAGAGTTTGCATTCGACATGCTCACAGCGTGGTTAACACGAGGTCCTAAGAGGTCTTTGTAACTCTTCTTCATGCTCGAGATAGTCCCCGCGTTCTTGAGGCTTCAGCTAGGTCGTGGCATATTTTTCAGCCCTGAAAAATGCCCGTGAGTAACAAAAGGTCGCCATGGAAAAAATTGATTTTTTTTTTACTCGTAGGTTTAGTCGTAGTAGGTCGTAGTAGGTCGGCATGTTAGTCGTAGGTAATCGAAGATAGTCGAAGGTAGTCGTAGATAGTCTTCAGCATAGGGAGGTCGAAGGAGATCGAAGGAGGTTGTCTTCACTCTCCACTATTCGGTGTCCAATTTTCCCGAAGCTACTCGAAGCTAGTCTTCAACATAGTCGAAGGAGGTCTTCAACATGACACTTTTTCAAACTCTCCTAAACTCTTCTAAACTCACCAATTAGGTCGCTGCAGTGGGACAGGCCTTTAATTCTGAGCCTGTGACCTCTGGGCCTAGACTCTCCCACTAGTGGAAACATCCTCTCCACATCCACTCTATCTAGGCCTTTCACTATTCTGTAAGTTTCAATGTCCCCCCCCCCTCATCCTTCTAAACCCTGGTGCCGACAAATGCTCATCATAGGTTAACCCACTCATTCCTAGGATGATTCTTGTAAACCTCCTCTGGACCCTCTCCAGAGCCAGCACACCCGTCCTCAGATACGGGGGTCTTTGGTCAACTCTATCTACAGTGTCTGCTTGTGTCCAGTATGTTGGCAAAGCTAGCATTCAGCATGTTGGCACCATTGGCATTCACTGGTCTGGCGCTGAACACATTGGCACAGCAGCAAGTCCACTTTGGCATTGCACATCGTCACGCTATTGGCATCATGAGCACTGGCAGAGGTGGCACTGAATTATCTATTGTGTTGGCATGCATGACATTGGCACTTTGGCAACAGACTGTGTCCCAATATATTGCCTCTGCCGACACCCAGCTTATTGACACCCACATTACTGGCACCGCTGGTATTGAACACATCAAAGCCATTCCGTGTAAGACTAGAGAAACACATGGATTTTGCCCTGGTGATAATATGTTTGTGTATGTTAAAAGAACGAGATGAGAAATCCATACATAATTGACTACTTTGCAGAACAAGGTAAAGGGGAAAGCTCCTGGGAATTAATTTAGAATTAAAGTGATTTAAGGCAAGCAGAGTTTTCTTCTGTCTGTTTCTCTTGGCACCAGGCAGGAATATCGGCAGTGATTGGAATTCCCTCGTGAGCACCAGGGGTGGGCTGGACTGAGCTTTGCGAGTGTGTGTAGATGTGAGCATTGAGCTGCTCCCTCCAGCATCCAGCATCCAGCATCCAGCCCCACACATGTGTGGGAGCAGCAGGCTGACACCATGCTGGGGTAAGCTGGATGTGGAGAGCGAGAGTCTTGGGCTGGAGTGATACAGTGTGGAAACAGGCCCTTCGGCCCAACTTGCCCACACTGGCCAACATCTCCCATCTACACTAGTCCCACCTGCCTGTGCTTGGTCCATTTCCCTCCAAACCTGTCCTATCCATGTCACGTCAAGAGTCAAGAATGTTTTATTGTCATGTGTCCCAGATAGAACAATGACATTCTTACTTTCTGCAGCACAACACAATATATATTGAGGGTAGGGAAGATTCAAACAAGAGGGCATGACATGAAAATTAAGGGACAGAAGTTTAGCGGTAACATGAGGGGGAACTTCTTTACTCAGGGAGTGGTGGCTGTGTGGAATGAGCTTCCTGCAGAAGTGGTGGAGGCAGGATCGATTTTAACATTTAAAAGTAAAGTGGATAGGTATATGGACGGGAAGGGAATGGAGGGGTATGGTCTGAGTGCAGGTAGATGGGACTAGGGGAAAATAAATGGTCGGCACGGACTGGAAGGGCCGAGAAGGCCTGTTTCCGTGCTGTAATTGTTATATGGTTATATGGTTATAAACATAGTACATTGTACACAATATAATAACAAGAGAGACTAAAAAGTTAATTGTGTGTATCTACACATACTCACAAATACACACACACACATATATAGACAATAGACAATAGACAATATGTGCAGGAGTAGACCATTCGGCCCTTCGAGCCAGCACCCATTCAATGTGATCATGGCTGATCATCCTCAATCAGTACCCCGTTCCTGCCTTCTCCCCATATCCCCTGACTGCTGTTTTTAAGAGCCCTATCTAACTCTCTCTTGAAAGTATCCAGAGAACCTGCCTCCACCACCCTCTGAGGCAGAGAATTCCACAGACTCACCACTCTCTGTGAGAATATATATATATATGAGTGCATCTATTTACCTCTAGTATTGCTCCAAACCTCAGGTCGAGGAGCAAGCAGCCAACAACTAGGATGCATCACCCCTGGTCAGTTGTCACTGAGGGTGGCCTACAAATATATAGATCATATCTATATATATACACACACACTCGCACACATACAATAGATACACACAAAAAGCAAACAAAAAAAACATCATAGCCTCAGAATTAAAGGACGTTACAAGGACGTTCCTTACAAAATTCTTAAAGGGTTGGACGGGCTAGATGGAGGAAGATTGTTCCCGATGTTGGGGATGTCCAGAACAAGGGGTCACAGTCTAAGGATAAGGGGGAAATCCTTTAGGACCAAGATGAGGAAAACATTTTTCACACAGAGAGTGGTGAGTCTCTGGAATTTTCTGCCACAGAAGGTCGTTGAGGCCATTTCATTGGCTATATTTAAGAGGGAATTAGATGTGGCTAAGGGGATCAGGGGGCATGGAGAGAAGGCAGGTACAGGATACTGAGTTGGATGATCAACCATGATCATATTGAATGGTGGTGCAGGCTCGAAGGGCCGAATGGCCTACTCCTGCACCTATTTTCTATGTTTCTATGTTTCTATGTTTAGGAAGGAGATGAGGAGGAATTTCTTTAATCAGAGGGTGGTGAATGTGTGGAATTCTTTGCCACAGAAGGCGGTGGAGGCCAAGTCAGTGGATATTTTTAAGGCAGAGATAGATAGATTCTTGGTTAGTGCAGGTGTCAGAGGTTATGGAGAGAAGGCAGGAGAATGGGGTTAGGACGGAGAGATAGACCAGCCATTCGTCTTGCGTTTGGGGCAGCAGAGGTTACGTAACGCCCTCCAGGCGCCGATGCCAGTTCAATGTGCTGTTGTCGAGGACCGTGAGGTCTACCCCTCCACCAGGGGGGCGGAGGACAGTGCAGTCGAAAATGCCGTGCTGCGCTGTTTGCTGGTCTGCTCCACACACGCAGGCTGAAGATGAACGCAGCCTCCAGCGATGCACGTTAGCGTTGAATGGCGTGAGTAGACTTGATGGGCCAAATGGCCTAATTCTACTCCTATCACTTATGACCTTATGACCTTGTGTAGACCCTCTCACTGCCCCCACCGAGCAGCGGGCCCATTAATGCCGCACCGCGCTCACATTGACTGGTTGCCATCCGTGGCCCTGCGTATCGTTCCGTTGCCTCTCTGGCTGTCAGGGTTTACAGGTCCCAATAGCTGTTTCTCACATGTAATCCACAGCCACAGACCAGCAATACTTGCATATCTTACTGTTTGTGTAAGCTGCTCCGTTCAGTTCAGTTTAGTCTATTGTCCCGTGTACCGTGGTACAGTGAAAAGCTTTTGCTGCGTGCTAACCAGTCAGCGGAAAGACAATACATGGTTACAATCGAGCCGTCCACAGCGTATGTATATATGATGAGGGAGTGCAAGATAAATCCACTAAAGTCCAATCAAGGATAGTCCGAGGATCACCAATGAGATAGATAGTAGTTCAGCACCGCTCTCTGGTTGTGGTAGGATGGTTCAGTTGCCTGATAACAGCTGGGAAGAAACTGTCCCTGAATCTGGAGGTGTGTGTTTTCACACTTTGGTACCTCTTGCCCATTGGGAGAGGGGAGAAGAGGGAGTGACCAGTATTCGATTGGTCCTTGATTATGCTGCTGGCCTTGCCGAGGCAGCGTGCGGTATAAATGGAGTCAATAGACAGGAGATCGGTTTGTGTGATGGCCTGAGCTGCGGACATTGGACTTTGTCTCTGGAACTAATGCGCTACAATCCCGCACTCTGTATCTTCCCCTTTGCTCTACCTGTTGCACCTGCGTTTGACTAGGTTGTATTAGCGTGTAGTATTTTCTGGTCCCTTTGGATAGCATGGAAATCAAAGCTTGTCACTGTACCTCGGTACACGTGATTGTCAAAGACGAGAGGGTATAGCTTTGGGTTGAGAGGGCATAGTTTAAAGGAGGTGTGCGGGGCTGTTTTTAGACACAGAGGGTGGTGGGTGCCTGGAACGCACTGCCAGGGGTGGTGGTGGAGGCAGACATGATAGTGGTGTTTAGGTGTCTTCTAGACAGGCACGTGGACCTGAGATCCTGAGAGCGATGCCGTCTGGAGCGATGCTCCTGGTAGGGCCACCCATGGCGGTAAGGTCGAGGGGGAGGTCTCTGACAAAGAGCAATCCAACCAAGACCTCAACGGTGGAACAGGTGGAGGACGATGGCTGACCTTAGTGGAGCGTCACAACGGCTGGGAAGGCGGATGAAGGCTGCAGCAGAAAAGGGTCTCCGGTCGTCTTGGACTCCATGCCACAGGATCCTGACCCAGATCTGTCAAGGACCGTGGGGTGGCTGTCTGTGCACCAGTCTCCCCACGTTAAAGAAAGTCACGCACAGGCGTCCTCCATGAGAGGACAGTCATACTCGCTTCGAGTGAGCGCCGATGATATGCAGTGAATGGAGGGATATGGATCATGTGCAGGCAGAGGAGATTGGCTCATAGAAACTGAGGAAATCTGAGGAAAGACATCCTTGCCATAGAGGGGGTACAGAGAAGATTCACCAGACTGATTCCTGGGATGTCAGGACTTTCATATGAGGAAAGATTGGATAGACTCGGCTTGTACTCGCTGGAATTTACAAGATTGAGGGGGGATCTTATAGAAACTTACAAAATTCTTAAGGGGTTGGACAAGCTAGATGCTGGAAGATTGTTCCCGATGTTGGGGGAGTCCAGAACAAGGGGTCACAGTCTAAGGATAAGGGGGAATTCCTTTAGGACCGAAATGAGGAAAACATTCTTTACACAGAGAGTGGTGAGTCTCTGGAATTCTCTGCCACAGAAGGTAGTTGAGGCCAGTTCATTGGCTATATTTAAGAGGGCGTTAGATGTGGCACTTGTGGCTAAAGGGATCAGGGGGTATGGAGAGAAGGCAGGTACGGGATACTGAGTTGGATGATCAGCCATGATCACATTGAATGGCGGTGCAGGCTCGAAGGGCCGAATGGCCTACTCCTGCACCTATTTTCTATGTTTCTATGTTTCTAAACATAGAACATAGAAAAATAGGTGCAGGAGTAGGCCATTCGGCCCTTGGAGCCTGCACCGCCATTCAATGTGATCATGGCTGATCATCCAACTCAGTATCCCGTACCTGCCTTCTCTCCATACCCCCTGATCCCTTTAGCCACAAGTGCCACATCTAACGCCCTCTTAAATATAGCCAATGAACTGGCCTCAACTACCTTCTGTGGCAGAGAATTCCAGAGACTCACCACTCTCTGTGTAAAGAATGTTTTCCTCATTTCGGTCCTAAAGGAATTCCCCCTTATCCTTAGACTGTGACCCCTTGTTCTGGACTCCCCCAACATCGGGAACAATCTTCCAGCATCTAGCTTGTCCAACCCCTTAAGAATTTTGTAAGTTTCTATAAGATCCCCCCTCAATCTTGTAAATTCCAGCGAGTACAAGCCGAGTCTATCCAATCTTTCCTCATATGAAAGTCCTGACATCCCAGGAATCAATCTGGTGAATCTTCTCTGTACCCCCTCTATGGCAAGGATGTCTTTCCTCAGATTTGGAGACCAAAACTGTACGCACTACTCCAGGTGTGGCCTCACCAAAACCCTGTACAACTGCAGTAGAACCTCCCTGCTCCTATACTCAAATCCTTTCGCTATGAATGCTAACATAACATTTGCTTTCTTCACTGCCTGCTGCACCTGAATGCCTACTTTCAATGACTGGTGTACCATGACACCCAGGTCTTGTTGCATCTCCCCTTTTCCTAATCTGCCACCATTCAGATAATAGTCTACCCTCATGTTTTTGCCACCAAAGTGGATAACCTCACATTTATCCACATTATACTGCATCTGCCATGCATCTGCCCATTCACTCAGCCTATCCAGGCTCAGCTGGGCATCATGTTTGGCACAGACGTTGTGGGCTGAAGGGCCTGTTCCTGTGCTGTACTATTCGATGTTTTATTGCTTGGTGCATTGGAATCCATCAGAACATACACGGCAACAGAACAGGCTGACAACTGCGGCATCACCGCCCCATGCTCGAGACACATTGCAGTACATATTGTACAACAAACACATTGTAATATATCACGAGTGGTTATTGATATTGATGAAAAATTGAATAAACTGGTTCCATTTGTCCATTTAAACAATGCTGTTTATGCTGAGAGTGCGGAGCAGTAACTCTCTTGCCGATAATAGACAACAGGTGCAGGAGTAGGCCATTCGGCCCTTCGAGCCAGCACCGCCATTCAATGTTGGAGACCAGACAGTTGTCAGGAAAGTTCTTAATTCATGTGGTGGGTGGGTGGGTCTATGGGTGGTGGGTGCATGGAACGAGCTGCCAGAGGAGGTAGTTGAGGCAGGGACTACAACAACATTGAAAAGACACTTGGACAGGCACACGTATAGGAAAAGATTAGAGGGACATGTGTCAAATGCAGGCCGGTGGGACCAGTATAGATGGGGCATCTTGGTCAGCATGGGCAAGTTGGGCTGAACGGCCTGTTTCTGTGCTGTGCTGTCACTCTATGGAGATGGTCTGAAAAAATATGTGCATGTCTGCTCCCTCTCCCACAAGTAGCACGCACTGCCACAGGAGTATTCACAGAGTACTCAGAGTATTCACAGAGCACCCATAGGAGTAATCATCTGCCACAAGAAGTACTTGTCTGCACTAAACTCCTAACCTGCCCAGAATCCCGTACATATATCAGGGGCCACAGTTCAAGAATAAGGGGTAAGCCATTTAGAACGGAGACGAGGAAACCCTTTTTCTCACAGAGAGTGGTGAGTCTGTGGAATTCTCTGCCTCAGAGGGCGGTAGAGGCTGGTTCTCTGGATGCTTTCAAGAGAGAGCTAGATAGGGCTCTTAAAAATAGCGGAGTCAGGGGATATGGGGAGAAGGCAGGAACGGGGTACTGAATGTGGATGATCAGCCATGGTCACATTGAATGGTGGTGCTGGCTCGAAGAGCCGAATGGCCTACTCCTGCACCAATTGTCTATTGTCTATTGTCATGACCTTTTGAAGAGTTTTGTACCTGAAGAATGATGTTTAAGAGGTGATTCCTCCGTGCGGGAACAGTTTGCCAACTAGTTGACGTTGCATTCACAGAGTCACACTCACTGACACTGGTGCCGGGGAAATCTCTTTCTGGGCCACCCTGTCACTGGCCGGCGTTTGGAGTTTGCATGCTTCCTCACTTGTTAACTAACGGCATGAAGCATTGCCACCTGCGTGAGGTCACAGAGGCAGAAACACAGCTCTAACAGACAGGACTCATGTGGGGAACTGAGAAATAAACGCCCTTTCAGTTTCAGTTCAGTTTATTGTCACGTGTTCCAAGGTACAATGAAAAGTTTTTGTTGCGTGCTAACCAGCCAACGGAACGACAATACATGATCACATTCGAGGCATTTATAGTGTCCAGATACATGATAAGAGTATAAAGGGCCTGTCCTACCAGCATCCGATTCCATGCGATGAGCGCGATCAAACTAGAAGCGGGGGCCGCGCGGAGGTCGGGTGATCCCCTGTACAGGGCCGTTCCCACCAGCATGCGCCTGCATGCGGCAAGCGCGACCAAACCGGCAGCAAGGGCCGTGCGGAGGTCGGGTGAGTGGCGCAACGCGGCGCAAAGTGAGGCGAACTTGGAGCGAAGTCTTAAGGTAAGTTCGCCAGGACAGAGAGGGGCACACAGAGAGGGGCACAGAGGCACACACACAGAGGGCCACGGAGCCACACACAGAGAGGGTCATGGAGGCACGATGTCGAGGCGGTGTGTCATGCATCGAGGCGACTGCGAGCCGACAAGCCATTGCCGCGCGGAATTTTTGAACACGGTCAGTTTTTCGGAGCCTCGCACGATGTCGGGACGAACTCCGCACAATTCCGCACGGCTCCGGCGATCGAAGTGGGACTGGCCCCGCGACGCCGGACGGCTCAAGCGAACACGTTAGGTCCCGCTCATCGCATGGAGTTGCATGCTGGTGGGACAGGCCCTTAACGTTTAGTGCAAGGTAAAGCCAGCAAAGTCCGGTCAAGGATAGTTCAAGGGTCACCAATGAGATAGATAGTAGTTCAGCAATGCTCTCTGGTTGTGGTAGGATGGTTCAGTTGCCTGATAACAGCCGGGAAGAAACTGCCCCTGAATCTGGAGGTGTGCGTTTTCCCACTTGAAACAAGGGGGTGATCTGGTTCCCAAAGTCGCTACCTGCTCAATGAATAGACCATGCATCATTCGGGCAAGACGAATGGGCTAGAGAGGGAGAAGATATCAGTCGCGGTATTTGCTGCTTTCCCACTCCATGTCAACGAGAAATTCCAAGTCAGTCTGTACAAGGGTCTCGACCCGAAACGTCACCCATTCCTTCTCTCCAGAGATGCTGCCTGTCCCGCTGGGTAACTCCAGCTTTTTGTGTCTAAAACCAGCACCTGCAGTTGCTTCCTACCCAAGTTGGTTGTAGAAGGACACAAAGTGCTGGAGTAATTCAGTATGTCAGGCAGCATCTCTGGAGAAAAAGAATAGGTGACGTTTTGGTTCGGAACCTTTCCTCCGACTGAATGTAGAGGTGGGGTGAGGTTTCTGACCTGAAACGTCACCTATTCTTTCTCTCCAGAGATGCTGCCTGTCCCGCTGGGTAACTCCAGCATTTTGTGGGTTACTCCATATCTTTGGCATAAACCAGCATCTGCAGTTCCTTCCTACACATCCAGTTAGTTGTGTTGCTGTCTGGGTAGTGCAAGTTCCCAGCTTTGACCCTGCAGGCTAGGAAATGAAGACAACCCTTTGATTAGGAAGTTGGAGCATTGCCACCTGCTTTGGAGATGCATCGCGGTGCCAGCCAGCTTCATCGAACCAGACTGGAGAAATCTGGCAATAAGGTGCAGGTGAAAGGTGGTTTCTCTAACTTCAAGTAACCCCGGCTTTCCCTCTCTCCCCCTCTCCCCATCCCTCCCCCACCCAAGTGGCACCAGCTTTGCATTTTCACCCAACAAACAGCTAACAAAGGCCTGTTTCTTTTATCGTCATTAGATTTTTGGCATATCTTTCCTTCATTGTTCTTTATTTCTCTACATCACTGTCTATATCTCCTGTTTCTCCTATCCCTAACCCGTCTGAGGAAGGGTCTCGTGCATGATGTCATGCATTTATTGCTGCTAGCTGGTCACGTCATGGAAGCATCATTCATGTCGATATCAAATGGTGCAGACATCTTTTTTAATGAATTCTAATTCACCTGCAAACCTGCGTGTCTTTGGAATGTGGGAGGAAACTGGAGAACCCGGAGGGAACCCACACAGTCACAGGGAGAACGTGCAAACTCCACACAGGCAGCACCCGTAGTCAGGATTGAACCTGGTTCTGTGAGGCAGCGACTCTACCAGCTGCACCACTGTGCTGTCCTTCGTGGAAACGGGCCATTCGGCCCAACTAGCCCATGCTGGAGTCATATGGTCATACAGTGTTTAAGAAAGAACTGCAGGTGCTGGGAAAATCGAAGGAGATAAAATGCTGGAGAACCTCAGCGGGTGAGGCAGTATCTATGGAGCGAAGGAATGGGTGACGTTTCGGGTCAAGACCCTTCTTCATACAGTGTGTTGTGTTATCTCCGCCAACTTGGTGTTGTTGTGTTATCAAGGAATTATTTTATTTCTCAGATTCTGTATTTTCTTATCTCCTTGGTATAAATGTATTGTTTTAGACCATAGGCTTAAATAATGAAGGGACTGGGTTGTTGCAGGTTTTATAATTACGGGGCAGTAAACACCTCTAATTAGATGCAGTTAAGAACAACAGCAGTCTAGACCAGTGGTTTACTCAGACTAAAGCAGCTTTGGTACAAGTTGCTGCAAACAGAAGTATATTTGGAATAATAGTTTAAGATTTAAACCAGTCAGGGAAAATTGCATTTAAGTACCTTCAAAATTATTTTAAGCCAGCGGCAAGGGCTGGAAGCTGACGCAGTGGTCTTTAGAAGGCCCAGGCGAAGAGAGATGGTCTGGTGAGTCCGCAGTAGGAACAAAGAACTGCAGATGCTGGTTTACAGAAAAAGACACAGAGTGCTGGAGTAACTCAGCGGGTCAGGCAGCATCTGTGGAGAACATGGATAGGTGACGTTTCACAGAGTGCTGGAGTAACTCAGCAGGTCAGGCAGCATCTCTGGAGAGCAAGGGTAGGTGACGTTTCACAGAGTGCTGGAGTAACTCAGCGGGTCAGGCAGCATCTGTGGAGAACATGGGTAGGTGACGTTTCGAGTCGGGACCCTTCTTCAGACTCTAGGTCCTTGTATCAGCTGATAATTTGTAGTAAATAGACACAATATGCTGGAGTAACTCCGCGGGACAGGCAGCATCTCTGGAGGGAAGGAATGGGCGACGTTTTGGGTCGAGACCCTTCTTTAGTCTGAGAATCAGGGGAGAGGGAAACAAGAAATATTGACGGTGATATGGAGAGATATAGAACAAATGAATGAAAGATATTAACAAATATCCTTTTAGCAAACGTTGTTTTAACAAATTCCTTTAAACCTGGGGAAGTATTTTGCTCGAACATTTGTTGATGATTATTCAAACCTCTCTTTCAAATATCCCCATTAAATTTGCCAAGCCGCTTTAATTATTGGAACACTAATCTATTTTATAGATCAGTATATTTCTAGAAGATAGACACAAAATGGGCAGCATCTCTGGAGAGAAGGAATATTTCTACATACGTTGCAAAGTAAACGGACTTGCCATTTGGTCATATTAGTCGTTACTCATGGGCCTGTCCCACTTCAAAGATGTTTAGGCAACTGCCGGCGACTGTCATAGTCGTAGCAGGTCGCCGAAAAATGTCAAACCCATTGGCGTCAAACCCACTGTCGCTGAAAATATTTCAACATGTTGAAAATTTAGCTGCGACCAGAAAGACGCTACGACTTTTTGCCCGACTGAGGAGACGATTCCCGGCAACCACCGGTGAACATGTGGCAACAAACTAGTCGCCTGTAGTTGCCTAAAAATCGCCTAAGTGGGACAGGCCCATAAGACTCTCCCTTCCACCAGGATCTGTGTGAGGCCACACAATGTACCCTGAGATCCCTCTCCTTCGACACTCAGTCTGAAGCAGGATCTCGACCCATTCCTTCCCTCCAGGGCTGCTGCCCGTCCCGCTGAGTTACTCCAGCAGTTTGTGTCTATCTTCGGTGTAAACCAGCATCTAAAAGTCTCAAAAAACAAACACAACTCCAACACCATCTTTAAGCTCCACCACCAAGGATACCCTACCATTGTTGAATGAATATTGGGTTTCGATATGTACTGGAGAGAGATCGCTGATCTGGTTGAGTGCTGGAAAAATCGGAGGGAGACAAAAATGGTGGAGAAACTCAGCGGGTGAGGCAGCATCTATGGAGTGAAGGAATAGGTAACGTTTTGGGTCGAGACCCTGAAGCATCTATGGAGCGAAGGAATAGGTGATGTCTTCATCAGTCTGAAGAAGGATCTCGACCCGAAACGTCACCTATTCCTTCTCTCCATAGATGCTGCCTCACCCGCTGAGTTTCTCCACCATTATTGTCTACCTTAGAGCAAAGAGGTGATCGTTGACTTCAGGAAAGGCCCCCCGAGGATCCATGAACCTGTGTTCACCAGCGTGAGAGCAGTGGAGAGTCGGCAGCTTCATGTTGCGACTGTATGCATCTTTGCAGATGTAACGACAAAGCAAGTTAGTCAACGCCTCTACTTCCCCATCTCGAGATGATTCAGCACGTCACCCAATGCTCCATCCAGCTTGTACATGTGTGCAGTGGAGAGCATTTGGATTAGTTGAATCACAGAAGGTAGACACAAAAAGCAGGAGTTAAAGCCCTGTCCCACGGTACGAGTTCATTCCAAGAGCTCTCCCGAGTTAAAAAAAAATCAAACTCGTGGTAAGCACAGAGAATGAACGTAGTGGGTACGTCGGAGCTCGGAGACGTCTCTTAGCGGCTCGTATTGCTAACGGAAGGTACTCGGGAAGACTCGCTAATGGCAGGTAAGCACGGGAAGACTCGTGAAGATTTTTCAACACGTTGAAAAATGTCCACGAAAGCCCCGCGTACCGACGAGTGGCCATTACCTTAAATCTCCGAGTTCGAATCAGGGCAAACTCAGGAGAGCGCTTGGAATGAACTGGTACCGTGGGACAAGGCTTTAACACTGTGGGTCAAGCAGCATCTCTGGAGTAAAGGATAGCACTCAGCAGATGCATTCCACACAGCTTTGATCTTTGCAAATTCTTTGTACTTTTTTCACATTTTGGTAGCTAGCAATTAACACCCCAGTTAAAATGAAGTAGCATATATATATATATATATATATTTCTCTTCTTGGAATGCGTCACAAGGCAAAAGAGAGGTCAACTCTGCAGCAAAGTCTGCATGATATGTTCACACCATCTTGACTCAGAAACCTTTTTGTTTAGTTTCGTTTAGTTTAGAGATACAGGGCCTTTGGCTTACCGAGTTTGCCCAACCAGTGATTCCTCTACACCAGTGATTCCTCTACACCAGTGATTCCCCTACACCAGTGATTCCCCTACACCAGTGATTCCACTACACCAGCGATTCCCCTACACCAGTGATTCCCCTACACCAGCGATTCCCCTACACCAGTGATTCCTCTACACCAGTGATTCCCCTACACCAGTGATTCCCCTACACCAGCGATTCCCCTACACCAGTGATTCCTACACCAGTGATTCCTCTACACCAGTGATTCCTCTACACCAGTGATTCCCCTACACCAGCGATTCCCCTACACCAGTGATTCCTACACCAGTGATTCCCCTACACCAGTGATTCCCCTACACCAGTGATTCCCCTACACCAGTGATTCCCCTACACCAGTGATTCCTCTACACCAGTGATTCCTACACCAGTGATTCCCCTACACCAGTGATTCCTCTACACCAGTGATTCCTACACCAGTGATTCCCCTACACCAGCGATTCCCCTACACCAGTGATTCCTACACCAGTGATTCCCCTACACCAGTGATTCCTCTACACCAGTGATTTCCCTACACCAGCGATTCCCCTACACCAGTGATTCCTACACCAGTGATTCCCCTACACCAGTGATTCCTCTACACCAGTGATTCCCCTACACCAGCGATTCCCCTACACCAGTGATTCCTACACCAGTGATTCCCCTACACCAGCGATTCCCCTACACCAGTGATTCCCCTACACCAGCGATTCCCCTACACCAGTGATTCCTACACCAGTGATTCCCCTACACCAGCGATTCCCCTACACCAGTGATTCCCCTACACCAGCGATTCCCCTACACCAGTGATTCCTACCCCAGTGATTCCCCTACACCAGTGATTCCCCTACACCAGTGATTCCACTACACCAGTGATTCCTACACCAGTGATTCCCCTACACCAGTGATTCCCCTACACCAGTGATTCCTACACCAGCGATTCCCCTACACCAGTGATTCCCCTACACCAGTGATTCCCCTACACCAGTGATTCCCCTACACCAGCGATTCCTACACCAGTGATTCCCCTACACCAGTGATTCCCCTACACCAGTGATTCCCCTACACCAGTGATTCCCCTACACCAGTGATTCCTACACCAGCGATTCCCCTACACCAGTGATTCCCCTACACCAGTGATTCCTCTACACCAGTGATTCCTCTACACCAGTGATTCCCCTACACCAGTGATTCCCCTACACCAGTGATTCCCCTACACCAGCGATTCCCCTACACCAGTGATTCCCCTACACCAGTGATTCCCCTACACCAGTGATTCCCCTACACCAGTGATTCCTACACCAGCGATTCCTCTACACCAGTGATTCCTACACCAGCGATTCCCCTACACCAGTGATTCCCCTACACCAGTGATTCCTCTACACCAGTGATTCCTCTACACCAGTGATTCCCCTACACCAGTGATTCCCCTACACCAGCGATTCCCCTACACCAGTGATTCCTCTACACCAGTGATTCCCCTACACCAGTGATTCCCCTACACCAGCGATTCCCCTACACCAGTGATTCCTACACCAGTGATTCCCCTACACCAGTGATTCCTCTACACCAGTGATTCCCCTACACCAGCGATTCCCCTACACCAGTGATTCCTACACCAGTGATTCCCCTACACCAGTGATTCCCCTACACCAGTGATTCCCCTACACCAGTGATTCCCCTACACCAGTGATTCCTCTACACCAGTGATTCCTACACCAGTGATTCCCCTACACCAGTGATTCCTCTACACCAGTGATTCCTACACCAGTGATTCCCCTACACCAGCGATTCCCCTACACCAGTGATTCCTACACCAGTGATTCCCCTACACCAGTGATTCCTCTACACCAGTGATTTCCCTACACCAGCGATTCCCCTACACCAGTGATTCCTACACCAGTGATTCCCCTACACCAGTGATTCCTCTACACCAGTGATTCCCCTACACCAGCGATTCCCCTACACCAGTGATTCCTACACCAGTGATTCCCCTACACCAGCGATTCCCCTACACCAGTGATTCCCCTACACCAGCGATTCCCCTACACCAGTGATTCCTACACCAGTGATTCCCCTACACCAGCGATTCCCCTACACCAGTGATTCCCCTACACCAGCGATTCCCCTACACCAGTGATTCCTACCCCAGTGATTCCCCTACACCAGTGATTCCCCTACACCAGTGATTCCCCTACACCAGTGATTCCCCTACACCAGTGATTCCCCTACACCAGCGATTCCTACACCAGTGATTCCCCTACACCAGTGATTCCCCTACACCAGAGATTCCCCTACACCAGTGATTCCACTACACCAGTGATTCCTACACCAGTGATTCCCCTACACCAGTGATTCCCCTACACCAGTGATTCCTACACCAGCGATTCCCCTACACCAGTGATTCCCCTACACCAGTGATTCCCCTACACCAGTGATTCCCCTACACCAGCGATTCCTACACCAGTGATTCCCCTACACCAGTGATTCCCCTACACCAGTGATTCCCCTACACCAGTGATTCCCCTACACCAGTGATTCCTACACCAGCGATTCCCCTACACCAGTGATTCCCCTACACCAGTGATTCCTCTACACCAGTGATTCCTCTACACCAGTGATTCCCCTACACCAGCGATTCCCCTACACCAGTGATTCCCCTACACCAGTGATTCCCCTACACCAGTGATTCCCCTACACCAGTGATTCCTACACCAGCGATTCCTCTACACCAGTGATTCCTACACCAGCGATTCCCCTACACCAGTGATTCCCCTACACCAGTGATTCCTCTACACCAGTGATTCCTCTACACCAGTGATTCCCCTACACCAGTGATTCCCCTACACCAGTGATTCCCCTACACCAGTGATTCCCCTACACCAGTGATTCCCCTACACCAGTGATTCCCCTACACCAGTGATTCCCCTACACCAGTGATTCCTACACCAGCGATTCCTCTACACCAGTGATTCCTACACCAGCGATTCCCCTACACCAGTGATTCCCCTACACCAGTGATTCCTCTACACCAGTGATTCCTCTACACCAGTGATTCCCCTACACCAGTGATTCCCCTACACCAGTGATTCCCCTACACCAGTGATTCCCCTACACCAGCGATTCCCCTACACCAGCGATTCCCCTACACCAGTGATTCCCCTACACCAGTGATTCCCCTACACCAGCGATTCCCCTACACCAGCGATTCCCCTACACCAGCGATTCCCTTACACCAGCGATTCCCCTACACCAGCGATTCCCCTACACCAGCGATTCCCCTACACCAGCGATTCCCCTACACCAGTGATTCCCCTACACCAGTGATTCCCCTACACCAGTGATTCCTACACCAGTGATTCCTACACCAGTGATTCCCCTACACCAGTGATTCCCCTACACCAGTGATTCCCCTACACCAGTGATTCCCCTACACCAGTGATTCCCCTACACCAGCACTATCCTACTAGGGACAGTTGTCAGTTTTTACCAACACCAATTAACCTACAAACCGGCGCGCTTTGGAGTGTGGGAGCAAACTGGTCACAGGGAGGACGTACAAACTCCATACAGACAGCACCCGTAGTCAGGATCGAACACGGGTCACTGGTGCTGTGAGCTAGCAGCACTACTGCTGCGCCACCGTGACGCCCCTTTTATATTGCTGGTGTTACACGTGAGGGCACTCAGTGCCAGATTACAGGTTCCTGCTGTCAAGTTGTGTGTTTGATGGAAGGCACTATTGTCTTATGATATTGTCTTACGGGCGATCAATGGTCGTCATGGACTCAATGGGCCGAAGGGCCTGTTTCCGTGCTGTCGCTGTATCTCTAAAGGCATAAATCAAAGGGAAGATGAGTGGTGCAGAGTAATCCCTGGATGTTCCATCATTGCACAGTTGCCTATGGCCAACATGCCAAACAATACTATGCACAATGTTGGCAGTGAACCATTTTTACACATGTTATAATAATGTTTTACTTTGAAAAGATATCACAGGTGTAGTTGAATCATTTAGCAGCGTTATTCCACACTTTTCTCCCGCGCGTCTCTGTACCTGTTCATCGTGGCCGCTGCTCTGGCATCAAGGATGACTTGCCGTGTGGGTGGGTGGGCCGTGTGGGTGGGCTGTGTGGGTGGGTGGGCTGTGTGGGTGGGTGGGTGTGTGGGTGGGTGGGCCGTGTGGGTGGGTGGGTGGGCCGTATGTGTGGGTGGGCCGTGTGGGTGGGTGGGTGTGTGGGTTGGTGGGTGTGTGGGTGGGCCGTGTGGGTGGGCCGTGTGGGTGGGCTGTGTGGGTGGGTGGGCTGTGTGGGTGGGCTGTGTGGGTGGGTGGGCTGTGTGGGTGGGTGGGCCGTGTGGGTGGGCCGTGTGGGTGGGTGGGCTGTGTGGGTGGGTGGGCCGTGTGGGTGGGTGGGTGTGTGGGTGGGCCGTGTGGGTGGGTGGGCTGTGTGGGTGGGTGGGCCGTGTGGGTGGGCTGTGTGGGTGGGTGGGCTGTGTGGGTGGGTGGGTGTGTGGGTGGGTGGGCCGTGTGGGTGGGTGGGTGGGCCGTATGTGTGGGTGGGCCGTGTGGGTGGGTGGGTGTGTGGGTTGGTGGGTGTGTGGGTGGGCCGTGTGGGTGGGCCGTGTGGGTGGGCCGTGTGGGTGGGCTGTGTGGGTGGGTGGGCTGTGTGGGTGGGTGGGCCGTGTGGGTGGGCCGTGTGGGTGGGTGGGCTGTGTGGGTGGGTGGGCCGTGTGGGTGGGTGGGTGTGTGGGTGGGCCGTGTGGGTGGGCCGTGTGGGTGGGCCGTGTGGGTGGGCCGTGTGGGTGGGCCGTGTGGGTGGGCCGTGTGGGTGGGCCGTGTGGGTGGGCCGTGTGGGTGGGTGGGCCGTGTGGGTGGATGGGCTGTGTGGGTGGGTGGGCCGTGTGGGTGGGTGGGGTGTGTGGGTGGGTGTGCTGTGTGGGTGGGCTGTGCGGGTGGCTAATGAAGCCAATGCTGGGCGTGCAGCCCCCGTGGTGCACGGCATGGTACGGCTGGGACTGCGAACGGTGGAAGGTGTAAGAGTTCACCAGGTCCTGGCCCAGAGATTGTGTGGTGCCTGGAATGATGCAGACCCAACCAACATGCCCCATCTACACCAGTCCCACCTGCCCACAGACCAACATGCCCCATCTACACTAGTCCCACCTGCCCAACACAACCAACATGCCCCATCTACACCAGTCCCACCTGCCCACAGACCAACGTGCCCCATCTACACCAGTCCCACCTGCCCACAGACCAACATGCCCCATCTACACTAGTCCCACCTGCCCACAGACCAACATGCCCCATCTACACTAGTCCCACCTGCCCACAGACCAACGTGCCCCATCTACACTAGTCCCACCGGTCCACAGACCAACATGCCCCATCTACACTAGTCCCACCTGCCCACAGACCAACGTGCCCCATCTACACTAGTCCCACCTGCCCACAGACCAACGTGCCCCATCTACACTAGTCCCACCTGCCCACAGACCAACGTGCCCCATCTACACTAGTCCCACCTGCCCAACACAACCAACATGCCCCATCTACACTAGTCCCACCTGCCCACAGACCAACGTGCCCCATCTACACTAGTCCCACCTGCCCACATACCAACATGCCCCATCTACACTAGTCCCACCTGCCCACAGACCAACGTGCCCCATCTACACTAGTCCCACCTGCCCACAGACCAACGTGCCCCATCTACACTAGTCCCACCTGCCCACAGGCCAACATGCTCCATCTACACTAGTCCCACCTGCCCACAGACCAACGTGCCCCATCTACACTAGTCCCACCTACCCATAGACCAACATGCCCCATCTACACTAGTCCCACCTGCCCACAGACCAACGTTCCCTATTTTCTCTAGTCCCACCTGCCCACAGGCCAACGTGCCCCATCTACACCAGTCCCACCTGCCCACAGACCAACATGCCCCATCTACACTAGTCCCACCTACCCATAGACCAACATGCCCCATCTACACTAGTCCCACCTGCCCACAGGCCAACATGCCCCATCCACACTAATCCTACCTGCCCATAGATCAACGTGCCCCATCTACACTAGTCCCACCTGCCCGCAGACCAACGTGTCCTCCACAGATGCTGTCTGACCCGCTGAGTTACTCCAGCACGATGAGTCGTTTAGTAGGTAAACCATTGGTGCGTTCTATTAACCTCAGCAGGATGTAATTGCAGAATGAAGGAATAAATCCAAGACAATTAAAATATCAGGAATTGCTTGGGCACTCAGAGGCAACAATGAGACTGTGTATCTACACCTGCACGGATATCTAGAAATTGCTTAAAGTTATGCAAGGAATGGTTTACAGTTTGGCAAACATTTGCCAATGAAAGAAAGGATATTTATAATAGCATTTAATAAAGGTTTAGATGTATATGGATGGACCAAATGCATGGCGAATGGGACTAACTTAGATGGGGCATCTTGGTCTGCATGGGCAAGTTGGGCCTAAGGGCCTGTCTGACTCCCATGCTGTCTGCCGTAGACAACACAGGGACAAGCCCTACAGCCAATAATACCCAAATATTACCTAATAATGCCAAACATGGTGCCACGTCACAGCAATCATTCTGCACAAGATCAGGGCCACTATTTTGAGGATGATATACATGAACAACCTACTTTTAAATATTGTATAAAATCGACCAAGGCAGTTGGCAGAGGCAACATATGGTGAATGCACCATAACTTTGATCACACCTGCTTTCCCGTCTTTGACACACAATCCTGGATTAACTCAGCGGGTCAGGCAGCATCTCTGGAGAGAAGGAATGGGTGACTTTTCGGGTCGAGACCCCTCTGGACCCATTCCTTTCTCTCCAGAGATGCTGCCTGACCCGCTGAGTTACTCCAGCACTGTGTGAAACGTCACCTATCCATGTTCTCCAGAGATGCTGCCTGACCCGCTGAGTTACTCCAGCACTGTGTGAAACGTCACCTATCCATGTTCTCCACAGATGCTGCCTGACCCGCTGAGTTACTCCAGCACTCTGTGAAACGTCACCTATCCACGTTCTCCACAGATGCTGCCTGACCCGCTGAGTTACTCCAGCACTCAGTGTCTATCTTTGGTTTAAACCAGTATTTGCAGCTCCTTCCTACACCTTTGAGTCTGTTGGAATCAATTCAGTTGAAAAGAAAACATGTTTGATCAAAATGCGAGTCAAGAGAGTTTATTGTCATGTGTCCCAGATAGGACAATTACATTCTTGCTTGCTGCAGCACAACACAATATTGTAAGCAAAAATACAGAACAGTTCAGTTCAATACACACATAAATAAACGGATAAAGTGCAATAGGCTGTAAAGGGCCTGTCCCACCAGCATGCAACTCCATGCGATGAGCGCGACCTAACGTGGTCGCTTGAGCCGTCCGGCGTCGCGGGGCCGGTCCCACTTCGATCGCCGGAGCCGTGCGGAATTGTGCGGAGTTCGTCCCGAAATCGCGCGGGGCTCCGAAAAACTGACTATGTTCAAAAATTCTGCGCGGCAACGGCTTGTCGGCTCGCAGTCGCCTCGACGCATTACGCACCGCCTCGACGTCGTGCCTCCGTGACCCTCTCTGTAGGTGCCTCCGTGACCCTCTATGTGTGTGGCTCCGTGGCCCTCTCTGTGTGTGCCTCTGTGCCCCTCTCTGTGTGCCCCTCTCTGCCCTGGCATACTTACCTTTAAGACTTCGCTCCAAGTTCGCCTCACTTTGCGCCGCGTTGCGCCACTCACGTGACCTCCGCACGGCCCTTGCTGCTGGTTTGGTCGCGCTCACCGCATGGAATCGCATGCTGGTGGGACGGGCCCTTTACAGTTCAGAGTCTGTTTGTTGATGAGTTTAATAACCTGATGGCTGTGGGGAAGTAGCTGTTCCTGAACCTGGATGTTACAGATTTCAGGTTCCTGTACCTTCTGCCCGATGGTAGCGGAGAGATGAGTGTGTGGCCAGGATGGTGTGGGTCCTTGATGATACTGCCAGCCTTTTTGAGGCAGCGACTGTGATAGATCCCCTCGATGGTGGGGAGGTCAGAGCTGATGATGGACTGGGCAGTGGTTACAACTTTCTGCATCCTTTTCCGTTCCTGGACCTCAGGAATGCTTCAGGAAAATAAGCAGTTTTGCCTCGATAATATACGGTCACTTCTGCAAGTTAGTCTGCAGTTTCCTTCCTTTCACTCCTCATGATGTCAGATTCATTAGTTACATTCCTGCGTATCGAGGCAGTAAATTTGCATTACTCCAACTAAAATGTGATTGGATCTCTTAAGTTACTGCCACTGCTGATTTAAGTTGCCATGGATCAGGATTGCCATCTTCCTGCTTCCACTTGCTGTCGTCTAACTGCCTGTGTTGATGCAATGGCCACAACTCACAGCCTTACTCCACTCTACTTTTTCACTTTGGACTTTCAATTTTCCTCCGTAGAGTTACAGCGCAGAAACAGGCCCAACGCACTGCCTCGTGTACGCTACGCAAATGCTCACTACCTCTTAGACTTCAGAGTTACAGCCCCGAAACAGGCCCCTTGGCCCTACCGATTCCACAGCAACCATCGATCGTCCCGCACACTAAAGGGCCTGTCCCACTTACGTGCCCTTGGCACGCAAATTATGCGACCTCGTGGTCGCGTTGAGGCGCACGGGCATCGTGTGGCCACGCGGGGCCGGTCCCACTGAGAAGCACAGAGGGGTATGAAGTTGTGCGCGACATCGTTTTTGTAGCGAACGAAATGTTTGCGCGTCAACGGCCTGTCGCGTAACTGACGGCCAAAGTGGGACAGGCCCAAGACCCTGGTGCGACGCAACGTCTCACCTCCAACAGCAGCAGAAACAGGCAAACGATCGCCGAACTGGGCCTGGGGCTCACGGCCGTTGCGGTCCGGATCCGCCCCCACTCCTACTCCCAGAGCGGGGCCAAGAAAATTGAAGATGGACACAAAATGCAGGAGTAACTCAGCGGGACCGGCAGCATTGGCATACATCATTCAGACTGAAGAAGAGTCTTGACACGAAACATCACCCACTCCTTCTCTCCAGAGATGCTGTCGGTCCCGTTGAGTTACTCCTGCATTTTGCGTCCATCTTCAAATGACGTCACGTGCTCCAGACGGCTGTGCAGTCGAATGAAGGACCGTCCTGCCACAACGCGACCACGGGGTCACGTAATTAGCGTGCCAAGGACACGTAAGTGGGACAGGCCCTTAACACTATCCTGCACACGCTCGGGACAATTTACAATTTTACCAAAGGCAAGTAACCGACAAACCCGCACGTCTTTGGAGTGTGCAAGAAAATCGGAGCACCCGGCGAAAACCCACACGGGTCACAGGGAGAACATGCAAACTCCGTACAGACAGCACTCATAATTATTTTTAGCATCTTATCAGTCCAACCTTTATCCACCAGCCAACACCAGGGAAGAAGGTCTCCTGGCTAATTATCGGAGTGCTGTTTGCAGGATAGAACTTTGCCTCTGTACGTGTCTACTTAATGGGCCTGTCCCACTTTCACAACTGTTTCAGCGACTGCCGGCACCCGTCATAGGTCGTTGCAGGTCGGCGAATATTTTCAACCTGTTGAAAAGCCAGCGGCGACCAGAAAGACACTACGACTCTTTGGGCGACTGAGGAGATATTCACGACCATACAGGTGACATGTTGCGGGGTGAAGCCTGTGTGGTCGTGAGTCGCCCAAAGGGTCGTACCTTGTTCTGGTTGCCGCTGGATTTTCAACATGTTGAAAAATTTCGGCAACCTGCAAGGACCTATGACGGGTGCCGTCAGACGCTGAAAAAGTTGCGTAAGTGGGCCAGGCCCATAACAGTGAGTACATTTCACAAGTAATGCATTGGTTGTGAAGTGCTCTGGGATGCCCCAGGACATAGAATGTAAATGCCATTTCTTTCTCAAAACGAGTTTTCTGGAGATCTTGGCTTGGGAAGGGTGAAGACCCAAGGAAAAAGGAAAACACTTCAAGAGGAACGG
The DNA here is from genome assembly GCA_963514005.1 of Raja brachyura. The sequence goes on along the minus strand of OY740797.1, from coordinate 2,356,652 downwards.
GAAGACCCACAACATGGCCCCTTGTTTCACGAAGAACTTAAACAAATGTTTTGCCTCCCTCTTTGTTGAAGAGGTCCTGGCATCACCGGAGGAATTTGTGGCACAAAAATTGATCAATGCAGATTGAGATGAGAAAAAAAGGAACTGCAGATGCTGGTTTACAAAAAAACAACCAAAGATGAAGTGCTGGACTAACTATGGGCCAGGCAACATCTCTGGAGGACATGGTTGGGTGATGTTTCGGGTCAGTGAGAAATTAAGCAGCTTAACATTGCTAAGTTACCAGGCTCAGATGGTCCACATTCCTGCATACTGGAGCAGATTAGTGTTATTTTGATACAGGAGTTATATCAATAGGATTGGTTGTTAGTCGACTTACATCCCCATTGATGAAGGTTGAAGGGACCACGCAAGGTGCTGATTATGTCTTATATTGGTAACACTAAAACATCTCGAGGCTTTAATCATCAGTAGAAACAAAGAACCGCAGTTGCTGGTTTATGCCAAAGGCAGACACAAAGTTCTCAGTTCTCAGTGGGTCAGGCAGCATCTCTGGAGAAAAACGATGGCTGATGTATCGGGTCGGAACCCTTCTGCAGACATCAACTATCCTGTTTCTGCAGAGGTGCTCCTGACCTGACGAGTTACTCCAGCACTTTGTGTTGACTCTATCTTTGGCTCGAATAATGAATTAGTTAAGTGTACATTAGACAGGTATAACCTAATCAACGGCATTGAAGCTTTGGACAGACCAGGTTTCACAAAGTTTATCATGGACGTATCTGAGGACATGATCCAACACATGATATATACTGGATATGATATATCTTAATTTTCTCCATTTTCTTTATTAATAGTAATTGTTGGTTGGGTGAAGTGAACTCATTATCTAGTTTAATGTGCCTGTTACATAGCTACGTAGACAATAGGTGCTGGTGTTGGCCATTCGGCCCTTCGGAGCCAGCATCGCCATTCCATGTGATCATGGCTGATCATCCACAATGAGTACCCCGTTCCTGCTTTTTCCCCCATATCGCTTGATTCCGCTAGCCCTAAGAGCTCTATCTAACTCTCTTTTGAATGCATCCAGTGAATCGACCTTCACTGCCTTCTGAGGCAGAGAATTCCACAAACTCTCTGGGTGAAAATGTTTTTCCTCATCTCAGTTCTAAATGGCCTACCCCTTATTCTTGAACTGTGGCCCCTGGTTCTGGACTCCCCCAACATTATGAACATGTTTCCTGCATCTAGCATGTCAAATCCCTTGATCATTTTAAATGTTTCTATGAGATCTCCTCTCATCCTTCTAAATTCCAGTGATTACAAGCCCAGTTGCTCCATTCTTTCATCATATGACTGTCCCACCATCCTGGGAATTAACCTGGTGAAACTACGCTGCACTCCCCGAGTAGCAAGAATGTCCTTCCTCAAATTAGTATTTCCTTTCTGAAATCCAGTTCCACTGAAGCCAAACTTGGTCCGCAATAACCAACCCGACCTCAGCACTTCAACTCCCCCTCCCATTCTGTATCCGACCTCTCTGTCCTGGGCCTCCTCCATGGCCAGAGTGAGCAACACTGCAAATTTGAGGAACAGCACCTCATATTCCGCTTTGGGGGTCTGCATCCTCTTGGCATGAACATCGAATTCTCTCAATTCTGTTAACCCTTGCTGTCCCTCCCCTTCCCACCTCTCCATCAGCCCTCGGGCTCCTCCTCCACCTTTTTCCTTTCTTCCCCCCGCCTCCCCCCACCCCCCATCAGTCTGAAGAAGGGTTTCGGCCCAAAACGTTGCCTATCTCCTTCGCTCCATTGATGCTGCCACACCCGCTGAGTTTCTCCAGCACTTTGTGTAAACCCTTGATTTTCCAGCATCTGCAGTTCCTTCTTTAACACGAAACCAAACTCCAATTGTTTGAGAATGTCAAAACGGAAAAGGTGAAGGCTTCCAATAATGCACGCTGCGTTGTATAAATACCACTAAACTGAGCATAGTTTTGGAAGAAATTCACATTCAAGAGCTGTTGAGCAAATTAGGAGTCATGGTAAAGTGAGGATGCATGCAAAAAGATTACACGAGAAAATACAGATAAGGGATCGGCAGAGTTGTGGCAATTACTGTCCAAGGCAGATAAAAGTACTGTAGACTGGGGGGGGGGGGGGGGGGGGATTTCAGTGGTGAATGGTGATAAATCTAATATTGTATATTTTTTCAGTGCAATTGAATGAATAGATTTAAGGATGCTGGTACATCGATGTATTGGAGAAAATTGAAATGGATAAGGTTCCATAAACAGTGCATGGTTATTATACATCAAGTATAAAACAGAAACACACAGAGGTAATGAATCTCCACCGCATTGCAATAAGGCCACTGAGTATACAACGTGGTTTTGCTGATCATTGAAGAAAATGCTCTAGACCATGGTGATGGCAAGCATAAGGAGCAAATAACCTGTAATGCTGGGAGCTGAGAAGGTGAAGTGAGCAACGGATGGACATGTATAACGTCATTGACGGTTAGAGCCGTAAATATTGAACGTTTCAAAGTCAAAGTCAATTTTATTCGTCGCATACACCCAAAGGTGCAGTGAAATGAATTTGCCAGCAGCGATACACTTAAAAAGAACACACAATACACAATAAAGTGTAACACAAACAGCCACCACAGCATTTCTTCACTGTGGTGGACGGCAACAAGATTCAGTCAGTCCTCCTTGTTCACCCGTGGTCAGGGCCATAAACCCTCCGTAGTCTGCGCTACGGACAGCCGGATGTACACGTCCTCTCGTCGGGATGATTGAAACGCTGACGTTGGGATGGTCAAACACACTTGGAGATCCCGAATCGGCTCTTTCCTACCGGAGACCGCGGCTTTAGGATGTTGTAGGCCGCAGGCAGGCCGCCGGTCGGTCGGTCGGAGCTCTTCTTTGTTTTGACCGTGAAGTGAACCAATAATGAGGCTGGGAAAGTGGAACGATATGCAGGGCATAAACAGTGATGTTTGGATAATCTTCTCACACAAACATCTCATGGAACTTGGCTGTAGATTCTCCGCTGGCTATGTTGCTGTGAGCTCTCTGTACAAATCCCAAGGCACAGATTTGTCCCCAAGGGGCAGGTGGTTCCAGGAAAGTTGCTCTGGAGTCCCGACTGGCAATAGTTCCAATAACCGATTTACTTTCATCAAGGCACGGTGGCGCAGCGGTAGAGTTGCTGCCTCACAGCGCCAGAGACCCAGGTTCCATCCTGACCGGGTGCTGTCTGTGCGGAGTTTGTACGTTCTCCCTGTTTTTCCCAGGTGCTCCGGTTTCCTCCCACACTTTAAGGACATGCAGGTTTGTAGGGTGGGGGTTACACAAAAAGCTGGAGAAACTCAGCGGGTGCAGCAGCATCTAAGGAGTGAAGGAGATAGGCGACGTTTCGGGTCGAGACCCTTCTTCAGACCCCAGGTTTGTAGGGTAATTGTCTTCTTTAAACTGTCGCTAGTATGTAGGATGGTGCTAGGGTACGGGGTGATCATTGGCCATCGCCCAACTTGCCCACACTGACCAAGTTGATCCACCTACACTAGTCCCACCTGCCTGTGTTTGCCCCGTATCCTACCGATGTACCCGACCAAGTTTACTTTACATGTTATAGTCCCAGCCTCAACTACCTCCTCTGGCAGCTTGTTCCATACACCCAACACCCTCTCTGTGAAAAACTTGCCTCTCGGGTTCCTATTAAATCTTTCCCCCCTCACCTTAAACTTATCTCTCTGGTAATTTCCCGATTCCCAGATGTCAGGCGAGTGAGACAGAAAACTTTGTACTTTGCGCTGACATATTTTTCCAACCAAAGTCGGATTTTGGATGGAGTTTGTGTTGGTGTCGGCAGTCGCGACGATAGGCACTTTGCATTGATGTATTTGCACTGAGTTTTATGATATTAAACGTATAGCAAGCAATTGAAGGAGATTCATATGCGTATATTCATCCGCGAAGGCTACGGATGTAGTGATACTTTGCCTCATTATCTATTCACAGTGAAGTCAGCTTTTGTAACACTAATTATTACTGCAATGTAAATGAGGTAAGATTTCAAATAAGGGGACAGAATGTTTAGTTAAGGCTGCCAACTCCCTCTCCTCCTCATTGCATTCAGTCGGCAGACTCGATTTTTGGTATTTCTTTACATTGCATAAATCATTAATTTTTTCCCTTTAAATGTCCCAAACAGCACAATAGATTATCCTTTATTAGCAAGATGAGCTCTTTCAGTGTGTGGGCTCTAATGAATAAAGTACTTCAGCTTCAGAATAAACAGACAACTCAAGGCAAGCAATCAAACTTATTTTTGTCTTATGACAGAACATCAGTGGTGGGCATAATGCACTCTAATTAATTCCCAAAAACATAATGATAAGACAATATTAAAAAAACGAAATAGCTTCACAAAAATGCATTTAACATTTCCACAAATACTCAAGGACATAATGTCCTCTAGAATCAGTTTCAGTCTTTTGCCATAAGATTCTTTATAAATAAGGAGCTTTAAGGGGCTGGAGTGGGAAACAAAGGGCGATTGTTTTTCCCAGATGTTGCTTTTTGCACAACATGCAGGATACAATTTTCCCACAGAGCTGATGAGCCCAATCAGTAAAATGATTAAAAATTGATTTTGTCCCTGTAATTACAGTATGTAAAGTACTTAGCCTGGATTGCAAAGGAAGTGATTTTCTAATTACGTATGTACTCTGGTGTCTAATGATTGTTTTTTTCAAGGTAATGAAGAGAGCGGCCTAACGACTGCTCGGTGTTCTGTTATTTGTAGAGTCCATTGTTTGGGTAAGCAGGAGCGGAACTGTGCTTAAATATAACCTGCCGCGCTCAGGACATGCACATGCATTTATTTAGAATAACTTTCAGCGAGAGATATAGGACATACCTCATACGGTGATTAGTTTTTCGTGATTAGTTCTCTGCATTTTATTTGATTTAGCCCTGCTGGAGCAGCAGTGAGATGATGCGTCTCGTGGTGTAGGGCGGGGTGCATGGACTCATTGCTCCTTTTACAACATGGTTTTCAAATCGCGTCTCCCTGCTTTCCGCCCCACCTCATTCCTAAATGGATGTATTTATAATTTCATAATGAATTATGAGACCCGACTGCGATTTTTAAAGCTACAATGTTTGAGTTGTCGGATTGTACACGTGCACTAATCCATAGAGATGGGATATATTTGTCAAGACCAGTCAAGTCAACTTTATTTGCCACATACACATACAAGATGTGCAGTGAAATGAAAGTGGCAACGCCTGCGGATTGTGCAAAAAGCAACAGAACACGAGCGTTGTATGAAACATTTAGAGCTGTTAAACTTTTGTGTGTTTGTTATGAGCGGATGCAGATTTCAGACGGATCTTCAGGAGAAATGAACAAATGAACTGATCTGATGTAGTGGTGTTGTTCGTGCAGAGTGGGCTGGTGCTTGTGAACGCCCAGTGCCGTCACTATGATCAATACAGTGACAAACACTTTGCTTCTGTCTTGATCTTGCGTGGCATTTAATACTGAGATCAATTGAAATTCACATTATGCTGGAACTCAGAATTGTTAATGATTAAATGTTAGCCATTTTCCTTGCTGTCTTCAGTTGTTTTGGTATAGAAGTTATACATTTTGGTGATGTTTAAGAAATAACTGCAGATGCTGGAAAAATCGAAGGTAGGCAAAAATGCTGGAGAAACCCAGCGGGTGAGGCAGCATTTATGGAGCGAAGGAATAGGCGACGTTTCGGGTCAAAACCCGAAAGGGTCTCAACACGAAACGTCACCTATTCCTTCGCTCCATAGATGCTGCCTCACCTGCTGAGTTTTTCCAGCATTTTTGTCCAGCTTCGACCCAAAAGGGTCTCGACCCGAAACGTCACCTATTCCTTCGCTCCATAGATGCTGACTCACCTGCTGAGTTTCTCCAGCATTTTTGTCCTCCTTTGACCCGAAAGGGTCTCGACCCGAAACGTCACCTATTCCTTCGCTCCATAGACGCTGCCTGATCATTTTTGTCTACCATCCATTTTGGTGATGCTAAGTTTAATTTAGTTTTGACATACATGCAGCGTGGAAACAGGCCCTTCGGCCCACTGAGTCCACGCCGACCATCGATCGCCTGTTCACATAGTTCTGTGTTATCCCACTTTCTCATCCACTCCCTACACACTGGGGGGGGGGGATTTACAGCGGGCCGATTAACCTACAAACCTGCACGTCTTTGGGACGTGGGAGGAAACCGGAGCACCCGGAGGAAACCCAGGTGGTCACAGGGAGAACGTGCAAACTCCCTACAGACATCATCCAAGGTCAGGCTCGAACCCGTGTCTCTGGCGCTGTGAGGCAGCAGCTCTACCCACTGCGCCACTGTGCATGGGAGCAAAATAAGTCTGAAGAAGGGTCTCGATCTGACACGTCACCCATTCCTTCCCTCCAGAGATGCTGCCTGTCTCGCTGAGTTAAGGGCCTGTCCCACTGTACGAGGTAATTGAAGAGTTCTCCCGGGTTTTCCCCTGATTGGAACTCGGAGAATATCCGTAGCGGGTCCGTAGGAGTTCGTGGATGTCTCGTAACGCTCGTACGAGTAAAAAGTAACCATTTTTTTCATCATGAGTATTTTTTTACTGGTGGACATTTCTCACAGTGTACCCACTGTTACTCGTACCAGCCTCTATGGGACATCCACGAGCTCCTACGTACCCGCTACGGACATTCTCCGAGTTCGAATCGGGGATAACCCGGGAGAACTCTTGATTTACCTCGTACAGTGGGACAGGCCCTTTACTCCAGCATTTCGTGTCTATCTTCAAAATAAGTCATACGTTGTTTCTCAGAGTCAGTCCAAATCACCCAACCCAGTTTTGGGCGTGGAATTTGTCGACCACTAGGCTTGGCGGTCTACCCTCTCATTATCTGGCACATCTACCATCGTTCCTGGCACTTCCATCCACAATCTTCATTGAAGCAGGATTGGTGCCCTACTTTGGTGGTGATGATAAAGTCAGGACTCTGATGTTGCAGATGGTGGCTCCCCATTCTGTTACTTCTGCCGTCCACACTGTCATTCCACAAACACAAATTGGAGGAACAGCATCTCATACTTTGCTTGGGCAGCGTACACCCCAGTGGTATGATTATTGACTTCCCTAACTTCAAGTACCCCTTGCATCCCCTCTCTCTCCATCCCTCCCCCACCCTAGATGTACCAGCTTCAATGTCGTCCTGGTGAGTCTCATTGTCGGTAACTCGTTTTCACCCGGCCCACAGCTGACAATGGCCTGTTTCCTTTATCATCGTTACTTTTCTGCGTATCTTTCTCTATCTCTCTACATCACCGTCTACATCTCTCATTTCCCTTTCCCCGAGTCTGAAGAAGGGTCTCGGCGCGAAACGTCACCCATCCCTTCTCTCCAGAGATGCTGCCCGTCCCGCTGAGTTACCCCAGCATTCTGTGTCTATCTTCGGTTTAAACCAGCGGTTGCAGTTCCTTCCTCCACAGTCCACAGTGTCATGTTGGTGCCTGGCATTGTACAGCTATGTGCGTTCTCAGTCCATTCTGTTGGGCATGGTCCTTAAGGCAAAGGATAAAGATGGATATCTGTGTTAACACACGACATTGTCGGCACTGTGCACCTGGGCTTTGCTTTGTTTTTGCAGCATATTGTGATTTTTATCTATTCAACTTTTCTTTGTGGTTCTGTACAATTGTGGGCAGGTGCTATAGACCTGTGGGCAGGTGCTATAGACCTGTGGGCAGGTGCTATAGACCTGTGGGCAGTGGGCAGTGGGCAGGTGCTATAGACCTGTGGGCAGGTGCTATAGACCAGTGGGCAGGTGCTATAGACCTGTGGGCACTGGGCAGGTGCTATAGACCTGTGGGCAGGTGCTATAGACCTGTGGGCAGGTGCTATAGACCTGTGGGCAGGTGCTATAGACCTGTGGGCACTGGGCAGGTGCTACAGACCTGTGGACAGTGGGCTGGTGCTATAGACCAGTGGGCTGGTGCTATAGACCTGTGGGCAGGTGCTATAGACCTGTGGGCAGGTGCTATAGACCTGTGGGTAGTGGGCAGTGGGCAGGTGCTATAGACCTGTGGGCAGGTGCTATAGACCTGTGGGCACTGGGCAGGTGCTACAGACCTGTGGACAGTGGGCTGGTGCTATAGACCAGTGGGCAGGTGCTATAGACCTGTGGGCAGGTGCTATAGACCTGTGGGCAGGTGCTATAGACCTGTGGGCACTGGGCAGGTGCTATAGACCTGTGGGCAGGTGCTATAGACCTGTGGGCAGGTGCTATAGACCTGTGGGCAGGTGCTATAGACCTGTGGGCAGGTGCTATACACCTGTGGGCAGGTGCTATACACCTGTGGGCAGTGGGCAGGTGCTATAGACCTGTGGGCAGGTGCTATAGACCTGTGGGCAGTGGGCAGTGGGCAGGTGCTATAGACCTGTGGGCAGTGGGCAGGTGCTATAGACCTGTGGGCAGGTGCTATAGACCTGTGGGCAGGTGCTATAGACCTGTGGGCAGGTGCTATAGACCTGTGGGCAGATGCTATAGACCTGTGGGCAGTGGGCAGTGGGCAGGTGCTATAGACCTGTGGGCAGTGGGCAGGTGCTATAGACCTGTGGGCAGGTGCTATAGACCTGTGGGCAGGTGCTATAGACCTGTGGGCAGTGGGCAGGTGCTATAGACCTGTGGGCAGTGGGCAGGAGCTATAGACCTGCACAGGAAGGTAGACACTCCCGCCCCCACGAGTCTCGGGCAGATGGGGAGGCAGTCCACCGAGGAGAGGGAAAACTCTGATTTAAAACCTCCACTGCCTTGTGGCCATATCCAGTCACGGAAAAGGCTCCTGGAGTAAACCACAAGAAAATCCGGAGTCGGAGCCCCTAAGGCAGTTCGTCGTTGTCTACAACCTCGCTCTGGCAGCTCCTGCGATGGCGCCGGTGCCAAACTGTAACGGCCCTGCTGGATCGATCAGCGACGTGGAGACGTGTTGCATGGGGCAACAGCCTGTCCTCCATTTGACATCGCCCAGGCTTGCAACCGACCACACATCACCGGCAAACTAGGATGCATCACCCATGGTCAGGCTGACGAGTCATGGTCAGTCATGGTCAGTCATGCATCACCCATGGTCAGGCTTACGAGTCTAGAGGCTGAGAGAGAGTGGGACACAGATGGACCAATGTCCATGGAGATTGACAGGGTGCAGATGAAGATAAGATGACAAGTGAAACACAAAGAACTGCAGATGCTGGTTAATACACAAAAGAACAGAGTGCTGGAGTAACTCAGCGGGTCAGGCAGCATCTCTGGAGAACATGGACAGGTGACATTTCTACAGATGCTGCCTGACCCGCTGAATGTAAGGAGTAGGTTATTTTACACAGAGGGTGGTGGGTGCCTGGAACGCACTGCCAGGGTGGTGGTGGAGGCAGATACGACATGGTATTTAAGAGGCTTTTATATGGGCACGTGGATATGCAGGGAATGGAGGCATGTGCTTCACGTACAGGTGGAGGAGCTTAGTTCAACTTGGCACCATGTTCAGCACAGACTGTTGTGGGCTGAAGGGCCTCTTCTTGTGCTATGTTGTAAAGGAAAGGTCAAGCAGCATAACTTACTTTAATGACCAATTCCCAGGGATCGTTACTCAATATTAATGCCTCATTTATTTCCCAGTTGCTACCAGTTCCCGGCACCTACGGCAATGCGTTAAATTAAATAAAGTTCATTGCTGCCTGTAGGGGTGTAGGATTCGCCTCTGGTGTGTTCCTGATGCCTCCTCTAATAATAAAGCAAGCACTGTTGTCCGAGCGTGAATGTTGCATTTCTGGCCAACTCCTACTGCCTTTATGGACAGCTTCAAGACATGGAAATACCATGGGGCATCTGGGCTAGTATGTGTCACGTGACATCTTTAACAGAAACTATGGATAATGTCATCGCAATCCAGATTCACTGCATTACCCCAGATATTCGCACAGGCTGCCTCTTGATCTGTGGTGGAGTTTATGGAGCTTATTGTCAGTATCTACAAGAAAATTCCAATTGCTATTCCTGTTCATGTTAAGGGCCTGACTCTTTAGACGACTGCCAGGGGCTAGTTTTAATGGAATTCACCTACGACACGTGGCGACAATCTACGCCAACGCCTACGTCAACCGACGGCAGCAAAAAATTGGCGCCACAGTCGCCGAAATATTTTCAGCGTGTTGAAAAATATTGTTGTTGTCGCCTGTAGTCGCCCAGAAAATCGCTGAAGTGGGTCAGGCTCATTACCAAAACGTCAGATTCTGTGTGAATCTAAGATTAAACGCAACATTGCCAGTTCGTAGAGAACCAAGAACGCTGGTCATCAAATGAGTAAAGTTTTATAAATATTACTGGACTCTTTAAACTTTATTTTAGACTTTAGGCATAGAGCGTGGAAACAGGCCCTTCAGCCCACTGAGTCCGAGATGCCCCATACAGTAGTTCTATCCTACACCCTAGTGACAATCTACAGATGCCAATTGACCAACAAACCTGCATGTCAGAGTGTGGGAGGAAACCGGAGCACCCGGCGAAAAGAGACAAGGGCACAGGGAAGTCCTGCAAACTCACATAGTCGGGTCTAACCCGGGTCTCTGCCGCTGTCAGGCAGTAACTCTACCACAGTGTCTTTGCGACAGAGTCAATCAAAAGTCAAAGTCAAACAAACTCTATTGTCATTTAGAAATACATCGATATATGCAATTCCAAACGAAATTCCGTTGCATTTGGCTCCCTGTGCAACACGATAATTAACAGAAGGATAAAATGGATACAAGGATAAATAGACAATGGTGGCAGCCCATTACATGGCATTCAGGAGTCTGATGGCTCGTGGGAAGAAGCTGTTGCAGAACCTTGATGTTCTGCTCCTTATGCTACGATATCTTTTGCCCGAGGGCAGCAGAGTGAACAGTCCGTGATGGAGATGTGTGGGGTCTTTTATAATACTGCTGGCCTTAGACACGCAACGTTTGGTCGCAATATCCCCGATTGAGGGGAGAGAGGTCCCAATGATTTTTTCTGCTGTCCTCACCACTCTCTGCACGGACTTCCAGTCGGAGGCTTTACAGTTCCCAAACCAGACAGAGATACAGCTGGTCAAAATACTTTCTATGGTGCCCCTGTAGAAAGTGGTGAGGATGGGATAGGGGAGGTGAGCTCTTCTCATCCGGCGCAGAAAGTGCAACCGCTTTGATAGAACATTGTTATTGCGACTCTTGCCAGTCGGGGGTCAAGACCACGCCATTTTCCTGGAGTGTGGGAGGAAACCGGAGCTCCCGGAGGAAACCCACGTGGTCACAGGGAGAACGTGCAAACTCTGTATAGACAGCAGCCGTAGTCAGGATCAAACCCGGGTCTCTGGTGCTGTGAGGCAGCAACTCTACCGCTGCACCACCGTGACGTCAGTTGAATAGTTGATGATATCAAGAGAGTTGATGCAACATCATCCAGTCACACAACATCATTCAGTAATGACGTCGGTTCTAAACATTTGCCCCTGGGAATAAAGAGCCCATATAAAGCCGACACTCGGAGGAGGTGAGGGACATGGACTGGGTTTGCATGTCCTGGTGGATTGAACCTGTTGCTCTACCGCACACTTCATGGATCTGCTAGCTTCATCCTTTGCACTAATTGTAAATCTTCACCTGAATGGATATGGTGGATACCCCTGGAGAGACCCACTGAGTTACTCCAGCACTTTGTGCCCTTTGGATGTGGAGAGGATCCATATGTGGAGAGTTTCCACTAGTGGCAGAGTCTGGGACCAGAGGTCATAGCCTCAGAGAAAAAGGATGCATCTTTAGAAAGGAATTTCTTTAGTCGGATGGTGGTGAATCTGTGGAATTCATTGCCACAGACGGCTGTGGAGGCCAATCCAATGGATATTTTTAAGACAGAGATAGATAGATTCTTGATTAGTACAGGTGTCAGGGGTTATGGGGAGAAGGCAGGAGAATGGCATTGAGGGAAAGATAGATCAGCCCTGATTGAATAGCGTAGTAGACCTGATGGGCTGAATGTCCTCGTTCTGTAACTGGAGCTTATGAACTAATGATCATGTTGATGTATACTATAATAGTAAGATTAAACGAGAACTTACCTGTTTGAAGTTTGATCTTTATTTTGTGAGGAGTTACGATGAGGGATTACGTGAAGACCCCGCCAGCACGCATGCGTGACATTCTTCAAAGCAGTGGTGTGAAATCACAGAACAAAAAACAGTCTCAATGACTGACATAGTAAGAGAAAAAAGAGAACTTTCATACCAGGTGATCTTTATAATAGAGGGTTGGGAGCGGAGGGCACGTAATCCCTCATCGTAACTCCTCACAAAATAAAGATCAAACTTCAAACTGGTAAGTTCTCGTTTAATCTTACTATTTTACTTCGGAGTCACGTGAGTGACTACGTGAAGATTTCAAAGCTCTGTGATTTCATGCCCTGGAAGCTCCATGCTCACACACCGCTAAAGCTGGGATAAGAGGATGGACGTGATTCAGACAAGACACAGGCTGAAAAACAAAACAGGTATTTATTCATACCAAACACAATATTGTGTCCCAAAAGGGTTATTTAACTGGCAGCACTTAAGATCCTCCCTGCATAATTGTCAGGGGAGGTCACGGGTTTGTTATAAAAGCGGTGGAAGGTTCTCTCATTGTTCCAACCCGCTGTGGCCAGGATGTGATCCAGTGGTACCTCCATCCTTCTAGCCGCCGAGGTGGATGCTGCCCTGGTGGAGTGAGATTTATACACATTAGTATCCACCCCCGCCGCATCCAGTACCACCCTTAACCATCTGGAAATGGTTTGCACCGTGACCCTGTGATGAGGCTTCTTGTGACTGACAAGCAAAGCTGTTTCCGTGCCCCTTAGATCTTTAGTGACTGAAATGTATCGCAGAATCAATGTAACGATACAAAGACGAGTGTCCGCTGGGTAACCCAGGAACTCCAAAGTATGTCCAGACACTCCGGGTCGATCTTGCTTTAATAGTCCCTGCACCTGGAATGTGATCTTCCCACTGGTAATTGCCATGGCATCCAGACTGAGTTTGTGCAGGGACTGGACCCGTTGCGCCGTGATCAGTGCCATTATCATGACCATTTTGTAGGTTAATTTGGCCAAAGGGAGTCCCGTGTTCGGTGTCCATCCTCGCAGCATCGTCAATACCGTGCTGATGTCCCAGGTATGGCTATATCTGGGCCTGGGGGGATTAGAATTAAATATTCCCCGCATAAATTTGGATACCAGGGGATGTGACCCAATTCCCAATTGGTCACTCCCCTTGCCCAAGTAAGACGATAGGGCACTCCTGGCACAGTTAATGGCGCTGTAGCTTAAACCCTCATCGTAATGAAGGGTAGCCAGAAACTCCAGCACTTCCGTGATGGTGGCGGTTTCGTATGTAGTTTTAGTAGTCACGCAGAATCTTTCCCACTTCCTGATGTAGGTCAAGTACTGCTTCCTTGTGGACTCTCTGCAGGCTCCCGTGATAGTATCAATGGTCCTGTTGGAGAGTCCGAGTCCATGAAGTGGCCGTTTTAAAGTCTGCAAATTAACAAATCCATACGATCATGACATGGATGACTTTCTCCTGTAACAGGATGAACAAGCAGGCTTGGTCTTTTATTCACCCTGACACAGGGTTCTGTGGCCATCTTTTGTACCAGAGGGAACCATGGTTGAGTAGGCCAGTCGGGCACTACCAAGATACCCGATGCGGAGTCTTGCCTGATTTTTTGCAAGACCCGACTGATGAGGCAGAAAGGGGGGAAAGCGTAGAAAAACAAATCCCCCCAGTGTAGCGAGAAAGCATCCATCGCTACCGCCCCCGGGTCTGGCTCCCAAGCAACATACGTTGGTAGTTGGTGATTTAGCCTGGACGCGAAAAGGTCGATATCTGGTGTCCCATAACGTTCTACAATATCTGTAAACACTTTCCGATCCAACATCCATTCTATGTTGTCGTTGAATTTCCGTGATCTGGTGTCTGCCACTGTGTTTAGTTTACCTGGAAGGTAAGTTGCAGAGATCCAAATTCCTCTTTGCAGACACCAGTGCCAGATATTGTTGGCCAATTCATCACACGATATCGACTTTACACCGCCCATGTGGTTAATATAGGCTACCACCGTGGTGTTGTCAATCTGTAGTCTAACATGAACTTTGTGCATGTTAGTGCAGTATGCTTTAAGTCCGTGAAATGCTGCGAGCATTTCTGAATAGTTAATCCCTAAGTTTTTAAATAGGGTTAACTCTGGTGCACTCCATCTACCTCCACAGCTAGAGGTAGTGTTAGTAGCTCCCCACCCTTTGGCACTGGCATCCGTTTGTAAGGTGATCGAGGGATTGGCGATAGTCATGGGTTTGGAACAATTTTGGGCATTACCCATCCACCAATATAGTTCAGCTTTTGCCTTTTCTGGAATTTTCATGGGCCTATCAAAATGGCCAGCATGATTTTTGAGCGCCGTAATTTTTGCTCTTTGTAAATTTTGGTAATGTAAGGGCCCATATTGTGCTGCAGGAAATGCAGCTACTATCTTCCCAATCACCCTGGCCACCTGCCGAATGGATGGGACCTTAATGCCAAAGAGGCTCCTGCAAGCCTCTATCAGGTCTTCCACCTTGCTTGGTGGTAACGTGACAGACATTTGCACTGAGTCAATAATGAACCCCAAATATTTCATGGTGGTAGAGGGTTCCAATATTGATTTATCTGGATGTATCGTAAACCCCAGTATCTGAAAAATATGTTTCGTGGCTGTGACTGCCAAAGTAGCCATTTCCAAATTCTCCCCCACTATGAGGATGTCATCAAGATAGGCCATAACAGTATGATTCTGTTTCCTTAAATAGGCCAAAGCTGGTTTCAATATCTTGGTAAACAATCTGGGTGCTGACGATAGCCCATTAGGCAAAGCTTTATATTGCCATAATTGTCCCATCCAGATAAATTTTAAGTATTTCCTATGATCCTTGTGTATGGGTACTGAATAGTATGCATCTTTAAGGTCAACGCATGCCATGTAGTACCTATTGGCTACAAGCTGAGTAGCAGTGTCGAAGGTGTCCATTTTAAAATGAATATACTGGACAGAAGTATTCAGGTCGGTCAAATCTATGATGATGCGGCACCCGCCATCTTTTTTGTTTTTAGTGAATATATTAGACACGAACTCCTGAGGTTCTTTAAAGGCCTTTTCAATTACCCCTTTTTCTATTAACCTCTGTAGTTCAGCATGCCCTGCTGCCTTATCTCTATGAGAAAGGACGAATTTCCGACTAGGCGCATGCTGTACCGGGGTAGGGAGTTCGTGAATAAATTCAATTTTGTAGCCCTGAATACTCCTGAGTATATAAGGACCAGAGGTAAAAGTGAGCCAATTCTCGAGGAACATGTGCAACCTGCCCCCTATGCAGAGTGAATTTAGGTCAGTAGTGTTCTTGGGGATCCCAGACCCACCTACCTCCATGGTTACTGCCGGTGTGGAGGTTTCTGCCCTTGCTTCCTCGGCTGGTTGTAGGTGTTCTGGGAGTGGCGCATCTTCCAAGGAGGCCGGCCTGGGCCTTGGCCTAAAAAAGACCGCTGTGCAGGTATGCCGGCCTTCGAGCTTTCACCACCGGCAGACCTGTTAGGGTAACTCTGCCCGGTGGGTGCGTAGGGGTGCGTTCTGTGTGGGTGATGAGGCTTAGTGTACCCAGGTACTTTAATAAGGCCCAAAGCCTTAGCCTCTTCGTCAAGATCTTTTACCTGTTTGGGGAGATCTTCCCCGAATAACAGGCTTGGAGGCTGCGTCTTCCCAGGCTTGCATAACCCCGCGAACTTGGGGTTAAGCGCCGGCTTTATAATGCTTTTCCTGAAATTGTTAATTTCATACTGTGTATTGCACAGTAAGGCCAAAGCATCTTGTAGTTCTTGCGGCATATCCACTCCCACTGCTGTTCTGGCTACTGCAGTAATCCCTGCGGTTAGGAGCTTCAGGATCTTCTGAAGTTTCATCTCCTGCCCTCTACTTGAGGGGCTCATGTTTCCCCATATCGGGTTGTTCACCGCGGGCACATTTAACGATTTGCAGTTTTCTGGCGCCATATATTTGTCTGCTGTGGCATTGATGGCCTGTTCCTGAAGTTGGTTGGTGGCCATATAATCAATGCTGGCAGCCAGCTTGGGGTGGATGGGTAGGCCCTTCTGGTGGGGCATGGCATGTTTGCTCACCACATCCATATAATCTTCACACACCCCTGACGCTGCAGGTGCTTCAGCCAACTCTCCCTCTTCTGGGTCAGCCCAGTTCTGACCCTCAATGCTCCCCTGTATAGAAGGGGATACATTAGGCAGTCCTCGAAAGGAACTTGCCGTGGGCCTACTAGGGGTCCCACTGTGATCCTGCCCCTGCTGTAACAGGTCACGTTGGAGCATCTGCTCCATCAGCCGCTCAATGCGGTCAAGGCGACCTCCGTTGCTACCAGCGAGCGGGGTGCCCTCGGGACCGGACTCCGCTGAGTCCGCCCCGGCCGACTTCCGGGTAGTTTTCCCCGACCGTGGCGTACCAACGGTCTCAAAGTCCGAAAAGTCGGGAGCTGCAGGTGGAACCTGAAGCTCTGGAGAAGCGGTTCTCCGCTGGCTGCTGTCCTTAGCCGCTGATTTGGCCGCCGCTCTCTTACTCTTTCTCCCTTCCATTATGGTCGACTCACTCCTTCGGTGAGACTTACCTGGCGTGAGCTTTTTAGACTCACGCTGGAGGAGCCCCGCTCCTCCCGACCGTCGCTTCCGCATGCGTACGACGATATGTCGCGCATGCGTGCTGGCGGGGTCTTCACGTAGTCACTCACGTGACTCCGAAGTAAAATACTATATAATATATATAATAAATACATTACTATACAATGCGACACACATCATGGCGGCAGCGCTAATCTGCAATCTTCAGTCAACTGGAGCCTGCACCTGAACACACAGCGTCTCTTGCCCAGAGTAGGGGAATGGGGAATAGTGGACCAGAGGACATAGGCTTAAAGTGAAGTGGAAAAGATTGAATAAGATTCTGAAGGGTAACATTTTCATGCAAAGAGTGGTGGGTGTAGTTGTCAGAGGAGGCAGTTGAGGCTGGGACAATCCCAATATTTAAGAAACAGTCAGACAGGTACATGGATAGGACAGGTGTGGAGGGATATGGGCCAAATGCAGGCAGGTAGGATTCATGTAGGTGGGGCATGTTGCCGGTGTGGGTAGTTTGGGCCGAAGGGCCTGTTTCCACCCTGTAAAGGGCCTGTCCCACTTGGCGACTGCCGGCATCATTGACTGACGTATTGGGTCACCGTAAAATACGGGGCGTGCTGACGTGTTGACGCGCGGTGTCTCCTCAAGTGTCGCGACATTTTTTTTGTCGCCGCTGGATATTGAAATGTTCAAAATCTTTTGGCGACACTGATTTGACGCCGGCAGTCACCGAAAGAAATCGCCAAGTGGGACAGGCCCTTAAGCCTCTACAACTCAGTGACTCTACACGCTACAAGCAAGGTTCCTTGGCCTTTCCTCTCATTGTAGAACAGCAGTTCCGGGCTCCTCTTGCATATCTGTGGATGCCAGCTGAGCTTCCTACTCTTGCTCCCGGCATGCCAACACCTCCGTGAGGGTGTCATCGTTTACTGTTCGAGCAGACAGTGTCGTGCAACATTTTACACCGCCACTATCTTTTTAATTCCTTCGTTTGTAAATATTAATTAAAATGAAGTCTTGGCAATCCTCTTACCATCGTGCTTACAATTCTTTTGTGTTACACAATCGGAATGAAAGGGGACATTTCATTTATATACTGTAAAATTCCTTTTCAAAGTTGTTGTCAGCATCCTGATGATTAATAGCCTCTATAAATACTGCAGCTTTGTATCTTTGGGAAAGCTTTCGTTAAATGTGCACCAACAACCTATTCTAATTTCACAACTATGTTCTAACAGGTCCATATGACATTTGGAAAGCATGCGCTGGATTGTTTTATTATTTTTTAGGATGATTGCATTTAACATATTGCACATGGATAGCACGCAACAAAAGCTTTTCGCTGCATCTCGGTACACGTGACAATTAACTAAACTGATAACTGAACCCAACTCCGAACAAAATTTAAAATAAATTATTGATAGTCCTATTTCGTTGCACGTTGCTGGGAACAACTTTTGGGCAAAGCTTTTGTTCCATTCTGTGTACAACACCAATAATTAGACAATAGGCAATAGGTGCAGCAGGGGGCCATTCGGCCCTTCGAGCCAGCACCGCCATTCAACATAGAAAACATAGAAATTAGGTGCAGGAATAGGCCATTCGGCCCTTCGAGCCAGCACCGCCATTCAATGTGATCATGACTGATCATCCCCAATCAGTACCCCGTTCCTGCCTTCTCCCCATATCCCCTGACTCCGCTATCTTTAAGAGCCCTATCTAGCTCTCTCTTGAAATTATCCAAAGAACCGGCCTCCACTGCCCTCGGAGGCAGAGAATTCCACTGTGTGAAAAAGTGCTTCCTCGTTTCCGTTCTAAATGGCTTACCCCTTATTCTTAAACTGTGGCCCCTGGTTCTGGACTCCCCCAACATCAGGAACATCGGGGCAGTGTGCAGTGTTCATTGGATCCCAGTTTAAAATTTACAATTTTACCAAAGGCAATTAACTTACAAGCCTGTACGTCCTTGGAAGGTGGAAGGAAACTGAAGATCTCATAGAAAACCCAGGTAGGTCATGGGGAGAACGTGCAAACTCCGTAAAGACAGCACCCGTAGTCAGGATCGAACCCAGGTCTCTGGTGCTGTGAGGCAGCAACTCTCCCCTCTGCGCCACCATTCAGTTTTGGGATTATTTGTCATTTCCTCTTTCCTTAAATAACTTGCTACAAGTTTGGCAGGGAATGGAAGGACAAAGGTTTGTCTGAAATACGTGGACTGCAACAGGATGAGGCTCGGACTTTATTCCTTGGGAGTACATTGAGGGTGACCTCATTGAGGGTGACCTCATTGAGGTGCACAAGAGCATGAGGGAATCAATCGGGTAGGCGCACAGAGTCTTTCACCCAGAGTAGTAACTCCATGACTCAGTGTCTCTGTGTCTCTGTGTATCTGTGTCTCTGTGTCTCTGTGTCTCTGTGACTCTGTGTCTCTGTGTCTCTGTGTCTCTGTGACTCTGTGTCTCTGTGTCTCTGTGTCTCTGTGACTCTGTGTCTCTGTGTCTCTGTGTCTCTGTGTCTCTGTGACTCTGTGTCTCTGTGTCTCTGTGTCTCTGTGACTCTGTGTCTCTGTGTCTCTGTGACTCTGTGTCTCTGTGACTCTGTGTCTCTGTGTCTCTGTGACTCTGTGTCTCTGTGTCTCTGTGTCTCTGTGACTCTGTGTCTCTGTGTCTCTGTGTCTCTGTGTCTCTGTGTCTCTGTGACTCTGTGTCTCTGTGTCTCTGTGTCTCTGTGTCTTTGTGTCTATGTGTCTCTGTGTCTCTGTGTCTCTGTGACTCTGTGTCTCTGTGTCTCTGTGTCTCTGTGACTCTGTGACTCTGTGTCTCTGTGTCTCTGTGTTTCTGTGACTCTGTGACTCTGTGTCTCTGTGTCTTTGTGTCTATGTGTCTCTGTGTCTCTGTGTCTCTGTGTCTCTGTGACTCTGTGACTCTGTGTCTCTGTGACTCTGTGTCTCTGTGACTCTGTGACTCTGTGTCTCTGTGACTCTGTGTCTATGTGTCTCTGTGTCTCTGTGTCTCTGTGTCTCTGTGACTCTGTGACTCTGTGACTCTGTGTCTCTGTGTCTCTGTGACTCTGTGTCTCTGTGTCTCTGTGACTCTGTGACTCTGTGTCTCTGTGACTCTGTGACTGTGTCTCTGTGTCTCTGTGACTCTGTGTCTCTGTGTCTCTGTGTCTCTGTGACTGTGTCTCTGTGACTCTGTGACTCTGTGACTCTGTGTCTCTGTGTCTCTGTGTCTCTGTGTCTCTGTGACTGTGTCTCTGTGTCTCTGTGACTGTGTCTCTGTGACTCTGTGTCTCTGTGACTCTGTGACTCTGTGACTCTGTGACTCTGTGTCTCTGTGTCTCTGTGTCTCTGTGACTCTGTGTCTCTGTGTCTCTGTGTCTCTGTGACCCTGTCTCAGTGTCTCTGTGACTCTGTGACTCTGTGACTCTGTGTCTCTGTGTCTTTGTGTCTATGTGTCTCTGTGTCTCTGTGTCTCTGTGTCTCTGTGTCTCTGTGACTCTGTGACTCTGTGACTCTGTGACTGTGTCTCTGTGACTCTGTGTCTCTGTGACTCTGTGTCTATGTGTCTATGTGTCTCTGTGTCTCTGTGTCTCTGTGTCTCTGTGACTCTGTGACTCTGTGACTGTGTCTCTGTGTCTCTGTGACTCTGTGTCTCTGTGACTCTGTGTCTCTGTGTCTCTGTGACTCTGTGACTCTGTGTCTCTGTGACTCTGTGACTCTGTGTCTCTGTGTCTCTGTGACTCTGTGTCTCTGTGACTCTGTGACTCTGTGTCTCTGTGTCTCTGTGTCTCTGTGACTCTGTGTCTCTGTGTCTCTGTGCCTCTGTGTCTCTGTGTCTCTGTGACTGTGTCTCTGTGACTGTGTCTCTGTGTCTCTGTGTCTCTGTGTCTCTGTGCCTCTGTGTCTCTGTGTCTCTGTGACTGTGTCTCTGTGTCTCTGTGTCTCTGTGTCTCTGTGTCTCTGTGTCTCTGTGACTGTGTGTCTGTGTCTCTGTGTCTCTGTGTCTCTGTGAGTCTGTGTCTCTGTGTCTCTGTGTCTCTGTGACTCTGTGTCTCTGTGTCTCTGTGTCTCTGTGACTCTGTGTCTCTGTGTCTCTGTGACTCTGTGTCTCTGTGTCTCTGTGCCTCTGTGTCTCTGTGTCTCTGTGACTGTGTCTCTGTGACTGTGTATCTGTGTCTCTGTGTCTCTGTGTCTCTGTGCCTCTGTGTCTCTGTGTCTCTGTGACTGTGTCTCTGTGTCTCTGTGCCTCTGTGTCTCTGTGTCTCTGTGACTGTGTCTCTGTGACTCTGTGTCTCTGTGTCTCTGTGTCTCTGTGACTGTGTCTCTGTGACTCTGTGTCTCTGTGTCTCTGTGTCTCTGTGACTGTGTCTCTGTGACTCTGTGTCTCTGTGTCTCTGTGTCTCTGTGTCTCTGTGTCTCTGTGTCTCTGTGACTGTGTGTCTCTGTGTCTCTGTGACTCCGTGACTCTGTGTCTCTGTGTCTCTGTGTCTCTGTGTCTCTGTGTCTCTGTGTCTCCGTGTCTGTGTCTCTGTGTCTCTGTGTCTCTGTGTCTCCGTGTCTGTGTCTCTGTGTCTCCGTGTCTGTGTCTCTGTGTCTCTGTGTCTCTGTGTCTGTGTCTCTGTGTCTCTGTGTCTCTGTGTCTCCGTGTCTGTGTCTCTGTGTCTCTGTGTCTCTGTGTCTGTGTCTCTGTGTCTCTGTGTCTCTGTGTCTCTGTGACTCTGTGTCTCTGTGTCTCTGTGTCTCTGTGTCTCTGTGACTCTGTGTCTCTGTGTCTCTGTGTCTCTGTGACTCTGTGACTCTGTGTCTCTGTGTCTCTGTGTCTCTGTGTCTCTGTGACTCTGTGTCTCTGTGTCTCTGTGTCTCTGTGACTCTGTGTCTCTGTGTCTCTGTGACTGTGTCTCTGTGACTCTGTGTCTCTGTGTCTCTGTGTCTCTGTGCCTCTGTGTCTCTGTGTCTCTGTGACTGTGTGTCTCTGTGTCTCTGTGTCTCCGTGTCTCCGTGTCTGTGTCTCTGTGTCTCTGTGTCTCTGTGTCTCTGTGTCTCTGTGACTCTGTGTCTCCGTGTCTGTGTCTCTGTGTCTCCGTGTCTCCGTGTCTCCGTGTCTCTGTGTCTCTGTGTCTCTGTGTCTCTGTGTCTCCGTGTCTCCGTGTCTGTGTCTCTGTGTCTCTGTGTCTCTGTGTCTCTGTGTCTCCGTGTCTCCGTGTCTGTGTCTCTGTGACTCTGTGTCTCTGTGTCTCCGTGTCTCCGTGTCTCTGTGTCTCTGTGTCTCTGTGTCTCTGTGTCTCTGTGTCTCCGTGTCTCCGTGTCTCTGTGTCTCTGTGACTCTGTGTCTCTGTGTCTCTGTGTCTCTGTGTCTCTGTGTCTCTGTGTCTCTGTGCCTCTGTGTCTCCGTGTCTCTGTGACTCTGTGACTCTGTGACTCTGTGTCTCCGTGTCTCCGTGACTGTGTGTCACTGTGACTCTGTGTCTCTGTGTCTCTGTGTCTCTGTGTCTCTGTGTCTCCGTGTCTCCGTGTCTCCGTGACTGTGTGTCACTGTGTCTCTGTGTCTCCGTGTCTCCGTGTCTCCGTGACTGTGTGTCACTGTGACTCTGTGTCTCTGTGTCTCTGTGTCTCTGTGTCTCTGTGACTGTGTCTCTGTGACTCTGTGTCTGTGACTCTGTGTCTGTGTCTCTGTGTCTCTGTGTCTCTGTGTCTGTGTGTCTGTGTCTCCGTGTCTCTGTGTCTCTGTGACTCTGTGTCTGTGTCTCTGTGTCTCTGTGTCTCCGTGTCTCTGTGTCTCTGTGTCTGTGACTCTGTGTCTCTGTGTCTCTGTGTCTCTGTGTCTCTGTGTCTCTGTGTCTCCGTGTCTCCGTGTCTCTGTGACTCTGTGTCTCTGTCACTCTGTGTATCTGTGTCTATGTCTCTGTCTCTGTGTCTGTGTCTCTGTGTCTCCGTGTCTCTGTGTGACCCTCTGACTGTGACTCTGTGATGAAGAGGCAGTGTGAGGAAGTTGTCAAAAAGGGAGCAGCAGCTTCAGTGAATGGGAAAGGTAACGGATTCCAATACAAGGAGCGATGAGGCCAAGCGACAGAGTGCCTTCTGCCTCTGTGTGAATGTCAGCGAAGGCATCACAGACTGGCAAACAAACTTGGAAGCTGCTGATCCGTGTGTCACAGTCGCTCAGCACCTTTCACAACTGAGCATTCAAGGGAGCCCAGCCAATGCCTCTTGCAGTTTCTCATCATTCATTGACAGGATTCACACTGCGAAAAGTTGGTATGTGTAGGACGGAACTGCAGATGCTGGTTTATACCAGATAGGCGCAGAGTGCTGGAGTAACTCAGCAGGTCAGGCAGCATTTGTGGAGAACATGGATAGGTGACGTTTCACAGAGTGCTGGAGTAACTCAGCGGGTCAGGCAGCATCTGTGGAGAACATGGATAGGTGACGTTTCACAGAGTGCTGGAGTAACTCAGCGGGTCAGGCAGCATCTGTGGAGAACATGGATAGGTGACGTTTCACAGAGTGCTGGAGTAACTCAGCGGGTCAGGCAGCATCTGTGGAGAACATGGATAGGTGACGTTTCACAGAGTGCTGGAGTAACTCAGCGGGTCAGGCAGCATCTGTGGGGAACATGGATAGGTGACGTTTCACAGAGTGCTGGAGTAACTCAGCGGGTCAGGCAGCATCTGTGGAGAACATGGATAGGTGACGTTTCACAGAGTGCTGGAGTAACTCAGCGGGTCAGGCAGCATCTGTGGAGAACATGGATAGGTGACGTTTCACAGAGTGCTGGAGTAACTCAGCGGGTCAGGCAGCATCTGTGGAGAACATGGATAGGTGACGTTACACAGAGTGCTGGAGTAACTCAGCGGGTCAGGCAGCATCTGTGGAGAACATGGATAGGTGATGTTCTAAGAAAATCGTCCTAATACCAGCGTTACCTTCCTAATTTCTGCTGCCGGTAGAGAATCCAACATCTGCTGTCTCACGATGCCTTGACCATTTTCATTTAGCAAACCCCTGTAAGCTCAGTTAGTTGAGTTTAGTTTATTGTCCCGTGTACCGAGGTGCAGTGGGAAGCTTTTTGTTGCGTGCTAACCAGTCAGCAGAAAGACACACGTGATTATAATTGAGCCATTTGCAGCGTATGATAAGGGAATGAAGTTTGGTGCAAAGTAAAGCCAGTAAAGTCCGGTCAAGGATAGTCCGAGGGTCACCAATGAGGTAGATAGTAGTTCAGCACTGCTCTCTGGTTGTGGTAGGATGGTTCAGTTGCCTGATAACAGCTATTCCCATAAGGTAGACAAAAATGCTGGAGAAACTCAGCGGGTGAGGCAGCATCTATGGAGCGAAGGAATAGGTGACGTTTCGGGTCGAGACCCTTCCGGGTCTCGACCCGAAACGTCACCTATTCCTTCATCAGTCTGAAGAAGGGTCCCGACCCGAAACGTCACCTATTCCTTCATCAGTCTGAAGAAGGGTCCCGACCCGAAACGTCACCTATTCCTTCGCTCCATAGAAGCTGCCTTACCCGCTGAGTTTCTCCAGCATTTTTGTCTACCTTCGATTTTTCCAGCTTCTGCAGTTCCTTCTCAAACAGCAATTCCCATGAGGATTACTTTGGAATATTTTGGGACTGTAAGATCTATAAGCCTGCGGGACGAACAAGTTCTCAGCAGATCATTGAGAGGTTGACACTTAGGATGCAAAGGGAACAAGGGCCGAATGGCCTACTCCTGCACCTATTGTCACAAGGCTGCCACTGCCAGCTCATTCTGCAGGCTTGGACTTCTAGGCTGGTAAACTTGCAGCGTATTTTGGCAATTGCACTGTATTGAAGATAATTACCTCGACACATGATCAGGCAGGGGATGTAGGGATGTCAATCATGTGCAGGGTTAGCTTATATTGACATCATGCTCGGCACAAATACAATGGGCTGAAGGGCCTGTTCCTGCCCTACATCATGTTTTATAGGTTAGTCCATCCTGACATTACAAGTATGGAATTTGCATAAAATCACGTTCACAAGTTATCGGAGTAGAATTAGGCCATTCGGCCCATCGAGTCCACTCCGCCATTGAATTGTGGTTGATCTCTGCCTCCTAATCCCATTTTCCTGCCTTCTCCCGTAACCCTTGACACCCGTTCTAATCAAGAATTTTCCCATCTCTGTCATAAAACTATCCACTGACTTGGCCTCCACAGCCCTCTGTGGCAATGAGTTTCACTGATTCACCACCCTCTGACTAAAGAAGTTCCTCCTCACTTCCATTCTAAAAGAGCGCCTTTTAACTCTAAAGGGGCTGTCCCACTTGGGCGACCTAATCCGCAAGTCCAGAAGAGTGTCTTCGGGGGGAGCGCCGTCTGAAATTCACACTCGCGATGAAGAAGAAGGTAAAACGACTGCACAGTAACGGTAAGTCCTTTAGAGAGCGCGGGGGGGGGGGGGGGGGGGGGAGAGAAGGGGAGAGAAGGGGAGAGAAGGGGGGGAGAAAGGGGGGAGTAGGAGTGGAGACACTTTTAAGAAGTTTAATAAAGTTTAGCGGGCATTTTACCTACTGGTAGGTCTCTCTTGGTTGCTGAAAACTCCAATGAGCCAATCAAAATACCCGGTCAGCGAAGGAGATTGCCTACGGCTGCCCTCGACTGCCTGTAACTAAATAGCGATTGTGATGATCAGCTATAATCACAGTGAATGGCGGTGCTGGCTCGAAGGGCCGAATGGCCTACTCCTGCACCTATTGTCTATTGTCTATTGAAATTCCCTCTGTAAATTTCCCCTAGTATGCGTGGAGTGGGTGTGAAAGTGGGATAACAGTGAACTGGAGGGACCGGTGGTCAATGCGGACTCGCTCAGCCAGCGGACGTGTCCCTATGCCGTCAATCGCCTCCATCAGTTGGTCAAGACATACGCTAACTTTATATTTAACTTTATATTTTAATAAGTCTGTTTGACTATTGTCAGGCATTTCTGGACTGATCATAACCAAAAATACTTGATGTTTTGTTTCGATGATTTTATCATTTTCGATGTTATCATGTTATGATGATTTTATCATTTAAAAATAAAGTGGATAGGTATATGGACGGGAAAGGAATGGAGGGGTATGGTCTGAGTGCAGGTCGATGGGACTAGGTGAGAGTAAGTGTTCGGCACGGACTGGAAGGGCCGAGAAGGCCTGTTTCCGTGCTGTAATTGTTATATGGTTATTATATGGTTATATGATTGAGGTCCCTTCTTCCTCTTATCGAATCCACACACAAGATTAGAAGTTGTCCAGCCAGAGCTGAACACACACCTCGGCATCTGCGTACAATGGTGTTTGTCTTGTCTCTTCTGGTGCTTCTTGTGCGTGGTGGTGGAAAGATCGGTGTAGACAGGGCCGCGACGTGAATGCTCTTTCCTTGACTGATAGTCGGTCATCCTGCTGTGACCAGTCTACAGCAACGTCTCCCCTTTACCTCTCGTTCTCTGGCCCTGCCTCAGTTGCTCAACTAGTGCTCCACTTCATGATATTTGACCAGCAGAGACGGGCACCATCTCGACCGGCTCTTCACTCTTTGTCAAGAGTTTTTCGCAACTGTTTTGACCTATTTTGTGTTTTGTCCACAGACGGCTGTGGAGGCCAAGTCTGAGGATATATTTAAGGCAGAGATAGATAGATTGTTGATTAGTGCGGGTGTCAGAGGTTACTGGGAGAAGGCAGGAGAATGGGGATAGGAGGGAGAGATAGATCAGCCATGATTGAATGGCGGAGTAGACGTGATGGGCCGAATGGCCTAATTCGACTCCTATTCCTTAAGACCTTGGGATCTATTTTCCCGCCCTGCTGCTTGTTATTACCATATGGGAATAGCAGGAGAAAGAGTTCAGAGATACAGCATGGAAACAGGCCCTTTGGCCCACTGGATCCATGCCAACTATCGATCACCAGTTCATTCCCGTTCTATGTTATCCCACTTTGTCATCCCCACTTACACCCCAGGAGCTTTAAAAACAACACAGGTGGCACAGGATTGAATCGATGTAGGCGATGGGGTCTTTAATAAGGGGTGTCAAACTTTAATAATAGCTGGGAGGGTGACCTTTAATAAGATTTGGGAGAATGTGGCTTTGGAGAGACTTGGAGAAGTATGCTGTTAATAAGATTAGATGAAATGAAATTATGGGGAAGTAGGGCTGTAATAAAGGTAGGGGCATGTGCCTTTAATAATATTAGGAGAATGGATATTAATTGGAGGTGTACATGTAATTATTGTGGAGTGTCGCATCATCAGTGAGTGTGAGGTTTAATAAGACTATATGAGTATGTGGGACTTTAATGTGCAGGGGCGCTGTGGAGATTGTGTTTGAATACCAATCTTCAATATTATTTTCTGCTTTGTGAACTGGAGACACTTTGCAAAGAAGACCAAACAATAACATTGAACGTGGCTCGTGTAATCGCTGCTGTCTGATGTGTATTTGATGGTAGGCGGAAGTGGCAAAGTGGAAGGGGGCAGAGGGCTGGGGTCAGATGGCGTTGGCAGAGGGTGGTCAGGAGTGTTTCATTGTTCAGTGGACCCAACAAGCAGAATAACACCGTGCTGATAGATAACAGGATAGACAAAAGAAAAAGTTGAAACATATAAGATTATTAAGGGTTTGGACACGCTAGAGGCAGGAAACATGCTCCCGATGTTGGGGGAGTCCAGAACCAGGGGCCACACACAGTTTAAAAATAAGGGGTAAGCCATTTAGAACGGAGACGAGGAAACACTTTTTCTCATAGAGAGTGGTGAGTCTGTGGAATTCTCTGCCTCAGAGGGCGGTGGAGGCCGGTTCTCTGGATGCTTTCAAGAGAGAGCTAGATAGGGCTCTTAAAGATAGCGGAGTCAGGGGATATGGGGAGAAGGCAGGAACGGGGTACTGATTGGGGATGATCAGCCATGATCACTTTGAATGGCGGTGCTGGCTCAAAGGGCCGAATGGCCTACTCCTGCACCTATTGTCTATAAAATAAAAAGTTCAATAAATTAAAAACATTTTCTCACCAACCGAAGCCTTGAACTGTTTGCGACTTGCCCACTAAAGAGTGGGGAAAGGTAAAGAAAAATCCTCACCGCGCTGTTAGAATGTGTGAGAAATATTCAAACCTTAAAATAGACACGACAAGCTGGAGTAACTCAGCGGGACAGGCAGCATCTCTGGAGAGAAGGGATAGGTGACGTTTCGGGTCGAGACCCTTCCTCAGACGTTCAGACTTTCTTCAAAACCTGAGCGTTTGTGGACAAATGTTGCAGGCGCTGGTAGTTTAGTGAAGGTGGTTGTTTACTGAAGTTTCAGGGCAGAGCAGGTGATTTGATTGATATCTGCTACACACAGTCCGTCTGATTAAAATTCACATTTGTTCTGGCAAATATTTAAAAACTATATGCGTGGTGTTAACTAAACAGCCGAGTGTGAAATACGTGGACACAGTGGGAAAATGTTCAGTCTGTGGTTATATTGCAGATACAGCATGAGCTCATGTTGAAGTCTTTGTGAAGAGTGAAGGGGGTTTCAGAAAATATACTCTGACTGTGGAATGTATTTTATCCCCCTGTCCGGTATTCAATAGTTGAGGAAATTAGTCCCGCATGAGTGAATGACATTCATCCATCCAGAAGCTTTATCCAGATGATGTGTCTGAAGTTTGCTCAGGTTCAGCCTATAAACATTTTATTATCACAGAGGAATTTGCCTTAGATCAATATGTCTCCCTGTTTTAAATCCTCATGTAGTTCCCGTGCTTGGACAGGGTGTGCGTGCCATATGCTCCCAGGCTTCTTTCAACATTGTTGTTGAGCCAGCTGCCAGATAGTGCTTTGTGATGTCTCCAAAAAAAAATCCATCTTGTCCAACTTTCCCACAGGCCCTGCGATCAGTAGCCTTCACCTCAGATAGACACAGAGTGCTGGAGTAACTCGGCGGGACAGGCAGCGTCTCTGGAGAGAAGGGATGGGTGACGTTTTGGGTCGAGACCCTTCTTCAGACTGAGTCAGGGGAGAGGGAAACTAGAGATTCCCCGACTCTCAGTCTGAAGAAGGGTCCGACTTGCACAGAGATCAGTGGTCGGTGCGGACTCGGTGGGCCGAATGGCCTGTTTCTGCGTTGTATCTCTGAAATCTTAAATCTTACAGAGCTCCTTAAAAACTGATGAGTTTAATAAATCCACGTAATTTGCCCAAGACATCTGCACTGGGTATATATAGTCATAGTGATACAGCATGGAAACAGGCCCTTCAGCCCAACTTGTCTATGCCAGCCAACATGTCCCAGACACACTAGTCCCACCTGCCAGCGTTTGGCCCATATCCCTACAAACCTGTCCAATCCATGTACCTGTCTAACTGTTTCTTAAACGTTGAGATAGTCCCAGCCTCAACTACCTCCTCTGGCAGCTCGTTCCATACGCCCACCACCCTTTGTGTGAAAAAATTACTCCTCAGATTTCTATTAAATCTTTTCCCCTTCACCTTGAACCTATGTCCGCTGGTCCTTGATTCCCCTACTCTGGGCAAGAGATATAGAGCCAACGAGCCTTATAGTGTGGAAACAGGCCCTTTGGCCCAACTTGTCCACACTGCCCAATGTCCCATCTACACGAGTCCCACGTGCCCGCGTTTGGCCCATACCCCTCTAACCTGTCCTATCCATGTACCTGTCTAAATGTTCCTTGAACGTTATAATATATCTTTGTGCTTTGTGGAGGTTCATAGAACCATAGAAAATAGGTGCAGGAGTAAGCCATTTGGCCCTTCAAGCCAGTATCGCCATTCAAAATCAGTACCCCGTTCCTGCCTTCTCCCCTTATCCCTTGATTCCGTTAGCCCCAAGAGCTAAATCTAACTCTCTCTGGAACACATCCAGTGAATTGACCTCCACTGCCTTCTGTGGCAGAGAATTCCACAGATTCACAACTCTATGGATGAAAATATTTTTGTTCATCTCAGTCCTAATTGGCCGACCCCTTATTCTTAAACTGTGACCCCTGGTTCTGGACTCCCCCAACATTTGGGAACATTTTTCCTGCATCTAGCCTGTCCAATCCTCTAAGAATTGGATATGTTTCTATAAGATCCCCTCTCACCCTTCTAAATTCCAGTGAATACAAGCCCAGTCGACCCATTCTTTCATCATATATCAGCCCCGTCATCCCGGGAAGTAACCTGGTGAACCAACGCTGCACCCCCTCAAAAGCAAGAATGTCCTTCCTCGAATTAGGAGACCAAAATTGCACACAGGTCTCCAGGTGCGGTCTCACCAGGGCCCTGTACAACTGCAGTAGGACCTCCTTGCTCCTAAACTCAAATCCTCCCACAATGAAGGCCAACATGCTGTTAGCTTTCTTCACTGCCTGCTGCACCTGCATGCTTACTTTCAGTGACTGATTTACAAGCACATCCAGGTCTCATTGCACCTCCCCTTCTCCTAATCTGACACCATTCAGATAATAATCTACTCTCCTGTTTTTGCCACCAAACTGGATAACCTCACATTTATCCACATTATACTGCATCTGCCATGCATCTGCCCACTCACCCAACCTGTCCAAGTTACCCTGCAGCTTCATAGCATCCTCCTCACAGCTCACACTGCCACCCAGCTTTGTGTCATGCGCAAACTTGGAGATGTTGCATTTAATTCCCTTGTCTAAATTGTTAATATATATTGTAAATAACTGGGGTCCCAGCACCGAGCCTTGCGGCACCGCACCAGTCACTGCCTGCCATTTGGAAAATGACCCATTAATTCATAGTCTTTGCTTCCTGTCTGCCAACCAGTTCTCCATCCATGTC
Source organism: Raja brachyura (assembly GCA_963514005.1). Next base: position 2,326,043 of record OY740797.1, on the reverse strand, counting down.
AACACCCTACCTCCAATACCATGTGCTCTAATTTTGCACACATTAAATGTAAAGTAATGATCACACAGCCCAGTGATATGAGTCAAGAGTCAAGTCTAGAGAGTTTCATTGTCATGTGTCCCAGATAGGACAATGACATTCTTACTTACTGCATCACAACACAATATGTCATCATAATAAATAATATAACAAAAACACAAAAAACCCCAAACAATAACAGTGCAACAATAATAATAATAATAATAGTCTATTGTACTTCATAGCTTATGAGGTTGTCGTGTTTAATAGGCTGATGGATGTAGGGAAGAAGCTGTTCCTGAACCTGGACGCTACAGTTCTCAGGCTCCTGTACCTTCTTGGAATATTGCAAGACCAATTGGAATGTTAATTGAGGAGTGGGATTGGAGGTTAGAAGTCCACAAAGTGTCCAGATCTTTCTATCAAAGGATTTTACTGGCAGGTTTTGGAAGAAGTTTGCAAGTAGTTGGGTCACAAAGTTAACGCTTCGTTTAATCATTAATCCAACTCTGCATGATTTTGGTTGCTTGCATGAAGCTCAACAAGAGATTTAAGGGCACCACAATGGCACAACTGGTGAAGCTGCCGTCTGACATCGTCAGAGACCCTGGTTCGATCCTCACCTTGGGTGTTGTCTGTGTGGAGTTTGCACGTTCTCTATATGGGTTTCCTCCGGGTGCACCGGTTTCCTCCCACATCCCAAAGACGTGCAGGCTAATTGGCTTCTGTAATTTGGCCTCTAGTGTGTAGGGAGCGGATGCGAAAGTGGAGTAACATAGAACTGGTGTGAACGGGTGTTCGATGGCCAGCATGGACTCGATGGGCTGAAGGGCCTGTTTCCATGCTGTATCTCTAAACTAAACTAAATTGAACAATGCATTACTACGTTGATTCAGAATCAAACTCCTTCAGAAGGAATTTCATTTGCCAAACGTTTCTGATGATATCCTTGTGCTCTCTGAGGTTTCTGTTGGATTCTGCCTTCTGGTTTCTGGTGAAATACCAATTCCAGTTGGGATGAGGTGGGAATGGCAGCCAGAGCCACATCACGCTTACCAACACCTCAACAGCCCACCGACCCACACCATTGTCACGGCTTGGACTGGACTATTGATGTCTCCACTCAGTTGTTTAGTTAACTAATTGCTTTCCGGATAGGGTTGGACGTGGTTAATAATGAAAATCACTTTCTTCACTTGCACTGTGTGTCCAAACTTCCAGTGCGTGCACGCATTCATACAGGGAACTGCAGGTGCTGGAATCTTGAGAAAAGCACAGAGTGCTGGAAGAACTCTGCGGGTTAGGCAGCTAATGGAGACAGAGATGCTGTAATCCCTAAATCACCATGACATCTTTAAATGATGGCAGAGATCGATGCATCGGGTTCTGGGCAAGTCTGCAGGTGTTGGGTACATGCTCACAAGTTATTGGAGCAGAATTAGGCCATTCGGCCCATCGAGTCCGCTCCGCCATTCAATCATGACTGATCTCTGCATCCTAATCCCATTTTCCTGCCTTCTCCCCATAGCCTTTGACCTCCTAATCAAGAATTTGTCTATCTCTGCCTTAACAATATCCACTGACTTGGCCTCCACAGCTCTCTGTGGCAATGAGTTCCACTGATTAACCACCCTCTGACTAAAGAAGTTCCTCCTCACCTCCTTTCTAAAGCATGCCCTTTAATGTTGAGGCTGTGACCTCTGGTCCTAGTCTCCCTCACCAGTGGAAACATCCTCTCCACATCCACTCTATCTCTGCCTTTCATTATTCTGTACTTTTCAATGAGGCCCCCCCTCAACCTTCTAAACTCCAGCGAGTACAGGCCCAGTGCTGTCAAACGCTCATCATATGCGAACCCACTCATTCCGGGGATCATTCTTGTAAATCTCCTCAGGAATCTCTCCAGACCCGGCACATCCTTCCTCAGATATGGGGCCCAAATCAGTGTTTGCAGCAGATTTGGTCAGAATGACTGTATATTTTCAGAGACAATTCTATTCTCAAACTTTTAACTTTCTGTGAAACAACTAATTACCCCAAGCAGAGGTGAAGGCAGCCACACTGCTGTGAGTTTTACGTTGAAAGTATTGATGGATATTTAATGGTAATATTTTCTGACTCAACAAGCAAATATAACTGAATGAAATGCTTATTCATCACATTCCTGATTATGGGATATTGTTGGTGAAGAATAGCTGTCTTTATAACAACTGTCACCGAATGAACAAAGTGGTAAGGCATTGCTGGATGTTCCCATGTGAAACAAACACCAGTGTACGGCAAATATTAGCTTTAGTTTTGGAAATAATTGTGTGTCTCTTGTGAATCGTTTCATTTTCCAAAATAGCTTTTTTAAATTAAATGTAAAAGAAGGCTTCAAGGAGTGAATATATGTACATAATTGTTATAACTGTAACAGAATCCAACATGTTCACTCATAATCGACACAAAATGCTGGGGTAATTCAGTGGGTCAGACAGCATTTTTTGAGAAAAGGAATAGGTGATGCTTCGGGTCGAGACCCTTCTTCAGAATGAGTCTGCAGAAGGGTCTTGACCCGAAATATCACCTGTTCCTTCTCTCTCCAGATGCTGCCTGTCCCGCTGAGTTACTCCAGATTTTTTGTGTCTGTCTTCGGTTTAAACCAGCATCTGGAGTTCGTTCCATATAACCATATAACCATATAACAATTACAGCACGGAAACAGGCCTTCTCGGCCCTTCCAGTCCGTGCCGACCATTTATTTTCCCCTAGTCCCATCTACCTGCACTCAGACCATACCCCTCCATTCCCTTCCCATCCATATACCTATCCACTTTACTTTTAAATGTTAAAATCGATCCTGCCTCCACCACTTCTGCAGGAAGATCATTCCACACAGCCACCACTCTCTGAATAAAGAAGTTCCCCCTCATGTTACCCCTAAACTTCTGACCCTTAATTCTCATGTCATGCCGTCTTGTTTGAATCTTCCCTACCCTCAATGGGAAAAGCTTATCCACGTCAACTCTGTCTATCCCTTTCATCATTTTAAAGACCTTAATCAAGTCCCCCCTTAACCTTCTGTGCTCCAAAGAATAAAGACCTAACTTGTTCAACCTTTCTCTGTAAATTAGTTGCTGGAACCCAGGCAACATTCTAGTAACTCTCCTCTGCACTCTCTCTATTTTGTTCCCACACGCGTCCACTCATAATGTTCACCTGTTATTTTAGCCGTTGGGTCTCACGTGCTGGTTTATTGTCCAATGTAAGTTCCATCACAAAATAATGTTTTTTCTGTTGATACCGGATTGTTGAGCTGATGTTCCCACCGCCAGGAGCAGGTTTAGGACTTTCCCCGCCATTCTCTACACCATAACAGCTCACTGTAAGAATCGTCACCAATTGAGACATCAGTCCACTAATCCTTCAACTGCTCATGTTCTTATTGAGGGGTACAAGATCATGAGAGGAATAGATTAGGTAAACAGACAGTCTCGTGCCCAGAGTAGGGGAATCACTAGCCAGAGGACACCAGAATCACTAACCAGGGGGGATGGGGGAAGAGAGATTTAATAGGAACCTGAGGGGTAACTTTTTTACATAAAGGGGGCGGTGGGTGTACGGCACGAGCTGCCGGAGGAGGTCGGTAAGGCAGGTAATATCGCAATGTTTAAGAAACATTTAGACAGGTACATGGATAGGACAGGTACAGAGGGATATGAGCCAAACGCAGGTAGGTGGGACCAGTGTAGATGGTAGACAGAAATGCTGGAGAAACTCAGCGGGTGAGGCAGTATCTATGGAGCGAAGGAAATACGCAACGTTTCGGGCCGAAAACCTTCTTCAGACACTTCTTCAGTCTGAAGACGGGCCTAAAGAAGGGTTTCGGCCCAAAACGTTGCCTATTTCCTTCGCTCCATAGATTTTTGTCTACCTTCGATTTTCCAGCATCTGCAGTTCCTTCTTAAACACTAGTGTAGATGGGACATGTTGGTCGGTGTGGGCAAGTTGGGCAAGTTGGGCCGATGGGCCTGTTTCCATGTTGTATGAATCTATGACGCAATGACTCAAAGGTCCAACTGCAGATATATTTTATAGTGTGAAGCATAGACCAGCAAACGTTAACTCTGAAAGTATCCATTTTGATTCTTGAGTTACCCTTTCTCTCAATTTGATGTTTTAATTTAGAATAAAGAACAGAAATGGCAACCAAGTACTGTAAAAAGGAAGGTAGACAAAAGTGCTGAAGGAACTCAGTGGGTGAGGCAGCATCTATGGAGCGAAGGAAATAGGCAACATTTCGGACCGAAACCCTTCTTCAGACTGATGTAGGGTGGGGGGTAGGGGGTGGGTGGGGGGGGGGGGGGAGAAGAAAGGAAAAGGGAAGAGGAGGAGCCCGAGGGCTGAGAGAGAGCTGAGAAGGGGAGGAAACAACAAAGGCTAACGGAAATTGGTGAATTCAATGTCTTCGGAGGGAGGAGGAGAACTTCTTCAAATTAGGCAAACCGTGAGGAGATTTTGCAGTGGAGTAGACAAAGTGTTTAAGAAGGAACTGCAGTTCCTTCTTAAATACTGTAAAAAGGACTTTGCTGGGCTCAGGGTTACGGCTAGATTGTCAGGAAAATGTACTGGACATGACATGAAGTGCAAAACAATTCTGGCTAGAAATTCAAAGAAGCTTAACAAAGAATGAATTATGAAGCATGATTGCTTATTTGTGTTAAACAACACACAAAGTACATTGCAACTGAGAGAAATGAATCAAACTGGAAGTGAAAATGTTGGAATAGAATCCCAATTAAAATTGTGAGAACATTCTTTCAAGGTTGTTCAGATAAGTAGAAAGTTGATTATTATTATAGACCAATCCTAATAATACTTAACCATGTGGTGGTTAGTAATCCATGGTAAATATACTGTCGGCTGGATATGTGTTCCCCATGTTGGGGGAGTCCAGAACCGGGGGTCACACGGGTTTAAGAATAAGGGGTCGGCCATTTAGGGCTGAGATGAGAAAAAACCTTTTCACCCAGAGAGTTGTGAATCTGTGGAATTCTCTGGCACAGAAGGCAGTGGAGGTCAATTCACTGGATGTTTTCAAGAGAGAGTTAGATTTAGCTCTTAGGGCTAACGGAATCAAGGGATATTGGGAAAAAGCAGGAACGGGGTACTGATTGTGTATGATCATCCATGATCATATTGAATGGCGGTGCTGGCTCAAAGTGCCGAATGGCCTACACCTGCACCTATTTTCTATGTTTCGAATATACCACAAAACCTTTGACATATTTTGTCAGCAGATAGATATCAGCCTCATCTTGACTTTTACAATGAGCCAGGTTTGCAGATGAAATTGGATTTAATTCAGGATAAACTTTTTAGGATTCCATTATAATTGTTGAGATATTCTGCTGTTGTGTAATTGTGTAGATGAGCATATCACTGAGAAATATCCAAGGGATTCCCTTTTAGTAAGGAGGACGTTCAGGCGGTGGCTTGATGCGCCGACATGTTCTTGGTTCTTGGTTCTTGGTTACTTGGTCCTCCAAAATATTCCAACTGGAATTTAAACTGGAGATGGCGAAGGGAGGGGTTTAGCCAGAGAGGGTTATTGGGAAGAAAGTGTGTAGGTCTTGTGATCTATGTCTAGCTGACCATTTAACATTTTGTAAAAACAGGTCAAACAGTGAGCTTCACGTCTGTCTTGGAGATAGTTCCACCCCAGAGAATTCAGAAGTTTGGCGGCACTCGCTCCTCTCTCGTAGGTGTTAGTAACAAATCAAGCGGCCTGTCTTTGGACACGTTCGATGGATGAAATGTTTTTATCTGTGTATGGGTCCCAAGCTGCAACTACGTAGTCCAGATGAGGTCTAACGAGGGTGAAATACAGCTTCTCCTTGACAGAAGCTGAACAATGATGGAAGTTGCGCCTCAGGAAGTTTAGGACACCTGTTGCTTTCACTCTTACATGATGAGTCTGACCATTCCAACGTAGATCATTCTGCAATTTGATGCCAAGATACTTGGTTTGTTTGGATTCTTCAAGGGTGACACCAAGTATGTTGTAAGATGTGACGCCTGGATTCCTCTTTCTGGTGACATGCATGGTTTCACATTTGGAAGGGTTGAACTGCATGCCCCATTGTTGTGACCACTCGACCATAGTATCAAGATCCTTTTGGAGAGCATCTTCATCATCAGCTGACTTAATTGGACGGTACAGCAAACAATCGTCAGCGAATAGTCTGGTCGTAGTTGCGACTTTTTCATGTATGTCATTGATGTAAAGCAAAAATAGGTGTGGGCCAAGTACTGTGCCCTGGGGTGTACCACTCAACACTGGGTGCCAATTGGAGCTCTTTCCGTTCACACACACGCGCTGAAGACGTTTTGTCAGGAAACTGGAAATCCATCGTTTCGTGTTGGAACGAATACCGTAGAAGTCAAGCTTCCGAAGCAGTCTCTGGTGTGGGATGACATCAAATGCTTTAGAAAAGTCCAGTATAACTAAATCCATGATGACGTTACTGTCAAGGTGCTTGGCAGTAACAAAATAGCAAGAGATGCTTTCCAACTCCAGTAAACGAGAGAATTCCGGCATCATTTATGTAAAGTAATATCCTCCAATGTTTCAAAGCTAGATCGGAAGCATATTTTTAAGGCATAGAGAGATAGATTACAGATACAGCACGGAAGCAAGTCTCTTTAGCCCACCGAGTCCAAAACGACCAGTGATCCCCGCACATTAACATTAGCCTACACACACTCGGGACCATTTTCACATGTATACCAAGCCAATTAACCTACAAACCTGCACGTCTTTGGACTGTGGGAGGAAACCAAAGATCTCGGAGAAAACCTACGCAGGTCACGGGGAGAACGTACAAACTCCGTACAGACAGAACCCGTAGTCGGGATTGAACCCGGGTCTCTGGCGCTGTGATGCGGCAACTCTACCGCTGCACCACCGTGCCGCCATGCTGCACAGTGCTTCCATGATTAGTACGGGTGTCAGGGGTTATGGGGAGAAGGCAGGAGAACGAGGTTGAGAGGGAGAGATAGATCAGCCATGATTGAATGGAGAAGTATACTTGATGGGCCGAATAGCCTGATTCTGCTCCTATCACTTGTGAATTTATGGACTTTGGCTGCCTAATTACAAGGGGCAGGAGGTGGAAGGAGCTGCCCTGAATGAGACCAATAAGAATGGAGAAAGAAGGAAACTGAAGATGCTGGTTTACAATCAAAGGCAGAAAGTGCTGGAGTAACTCAGCAGGCCGGGCAGCATCTCCAGAGGTTCTCCTTGGTGAGCTTCTGGTCTATTGTCATTGTCCCATTGCAGATGATAAATAGACCCTTGAATCTTGAATCTAACAAATAGGTTCATTGGTGATAGGAGCAGAATTAGGCCATTCGGCCCATCAGGTCTACTGTGCCATTCAATTATGGCTGATCTATCTTTCTCTCTCAACCCCATTCTCCTGCCTTCTCCCCATAACCTCTGACAACAGTACTAATCAAAACCCTATCAATCCCCACCGTAAAAATATCCATTGACTTGCCCGGCGCAGCCTTGCGTGGCAATGAATTCCACAGATTCATCATCCACTGACGACAAATATCAATGTAAATGCGAAGAAATTAAATTTCCAATTTTATTTTGAATTAGGAATGTCCTAAAGTAATTCAGAACTGCTGTATATGTGAAATGTACACACAGTTAATATGTGGGGAGAATCTTTAACGCACAATCTCATGGATTATTACTTTGTTTGGTAAATAGATTTGTCCTTAACAGCGCAACCTATTTACTGCAAGTCGTTAGATGTTTAAAAGCACTGTTGGTGGCACAGATTAGTGTCTGGTTATTTGCTCACGTGTTATCTGTGATCACACAACTAGAGCGCTGTAAAAACTGAGAACCCTTTGCACCAGATATGATATTAAAAGCATAATTGTCTTAAAATGACGGGAATGTGAAATCATTCTAAATTGTTAAGAGGACAAAGGGTGGCACAGTGGCGCAGCGGTAGAGTTGCTGCCTCACAGCACCAGCGACCCGAGTTCCATCCTGACTACGGGTGCTGTCTGCATGGAGTTTGTACGTTTTCCCCGTGGCCGCATGGTTTTTCTCCCGGTGCTCCGGTTTTCTTCCAAAGACATGCAGGTTTGTAGCTTAATTGGCTTGGTAAAATTGTAAACTGTCCCTACCTAGTATGTTAGTGTGCGGGGATCGCTGGTCAGCGTGGACCTGGTGGACCGAAGGGCTTGTTACCGCGCTGCATCTCTAAACCAAACTAAACGAATCTCACCACCTTTTTCTCTTTTCATCTCTGGCCTTTGTTCAACCATCATCATCCGTATCCACCCATCACTTGCCCAGCTTTGTCCATCCCCCACCTCTATCCTGTCTTTCCCTCCCCCCCCCCCCAATTACAATCGGTCTGAAGAAGGGTCTCAACCTGAAACGTCACCTATCCATGTTCTCCACAGATGCTGCCTGACCCGCTGAGTTACTCCAGCACTCTGTGAAACGTCACCTATCCATGTTCTCCACAGATGCTACCTGACCCGCTGAGTTATTCCAGCACTCTGTGAAACGTCACCTATCCATGTTCTCCACAGATGCTGCCTGACCCGCTGAGTTACTCCAGCATCTTGTGTCGCTCTTTATAAGCCAGCACCTGCGGTTCCTTGTGTTTCTCTTGTCATCTTTTCTTCATCTGCACCCTGTCAATCTCCATGGACATTGGTCCATCTGTGTCCCACAGACAATACCAGCTCTCTCTCAGCCTCTAGACTCGTCACCCACACAGATTGGAAATACTTCTGTTCAGACTGAACCTGTGACTTCAGCCCTCACCACAAAAGTCGCGGATCTCTGCATTCCTTCACGATTAGTTCCCAATGCTTAAGATCCAAGAAATAACCAGGAGACATTTATTTTATGAACAACTGAAAATATCACCCACCAGATTTGTTCACCTCAAGATGTGCAATGCAATTGAGGCCAATCATTTTCCCATTTTTAATTTTGTTTTTATATAAAAAGTACTTAATTTGTTACACTGAAGTTTTATATTGTTATTGGGTCTCGACCCGAAATATCACCTATTCCTTTTATTAAAGTGCTGCCCGACCAGCTGAGTTACTCCAGCATTTTGTGTCTATCTTTAACATTTAAAGACACTTGAATGGGCACCTGGATATAGGATAGGTTTGGTGGGATATGGGCCAAACGCGGGCAGGCAGGACTAGTGTAGATGGAGCTTGTTGGCTGGCATGGGCAAGTGGGGATGAAGGGTCTGTTTCCATGCTGTTTGACTCTATCATTGCAGTTAAAGTATAACTAATTGTGTTTATCAGGCAGAAGTGTGTTTCTTTAAAAATGAATTAACGCAATGATTTTCATACATATTAAATGGTTGAGAGCAGTTGCTTGAGACAAATCCTCCTCCCCAATACACTGGGGCTCCTGGTGACCATGTGCTGCCTTGTTGGGGCGAGAGAGAGGGTCACAGTGCCTCTGATGGAAGGAAAGTCATAGAGTGATACAGCACGGAAACAGGCCCTTTGGCCCAACTTGCCCAGCCTAACCAACATGCCTCATCTACACTAGTAACATCTGCCTGCGTTTCGTCCATATCCTTCCAAACCTGTCCTAGCCATGTACCTGTCCAACTGTTTCATAAATGTTGGCATAGTCCCAGCCACAACTACCTCCTCTGGCAGCTCGTTCCATACACCCACCACCCTCTGTGTGAAAAAGTTAACCCTAAGATTCGTATTAAATCTTTTCCCCTTCACCTTAGACCTTTCTCCACAGGCTCTTACCACCCCTACTCTGGGCAAGAGACTCTGTGCATCTGCCTGATCTATTCATAGACATATAAAGTCACGGAGTGATACAGGTGGAAACAGGCCCTTCGGCCCAACTTGTCCACACTGGCCAACATGTCCTAGCTGCACCAGTCCCACCAGTGGCCCTCCCATGAATTTATACATGAGATGAAGGCAAGTGTGAACCAGAGTGTGGGACCTCCTGCTAGATCCGACAGTCCAGTGATGCTGTACATGCCAATGACATGGAGAGTTGTGGCACGCCTCATTGTTGCTGGATGGAGACCTGTGAATGGAGACACCGGAAGGCAGCAAAGGCTCTCTGGGGCTGAAGTTCACCATCTCAAGTACCTCGTCCCATTTCAGTTCCTGTCAAAGCCTCACATATTCTCAATGCCAGAGTCAGTTGTGCAAGATATCAGATGGTCACACTGACTTCTGCCACAGCGATTCACCACAACAAGGAGAGAGGAATGTGTGGCTTATACTAGTTAACTCCATCAGGTGAGTAACGACAATCCCGGGATGGCAGGACTGTCACATAGAATGGAGCGGCTGGGCTTGTACACTCTGGAATTTAGAAGGATGAGAGGGGATCTTATTGAACCATTTAAGATTATTAAGGGTTTGGACACGCTAGAGGCAGGAAACATGTTCCCGATGTTGGGGGAGTCCAGAACCAAGGGCCACAGTTTAAGAATAAGGAGTAAGCCATTTAGAACGTAGATGAGGAAACACTTTTTCACACAGAGAGTTGTGAGTCTGTGGAATTCTCTGCCTCAGAGGGTGGTGAGGCCGGTTCTCTGGATACTTTCAAGAGAGAGCTAGATAGGGCTCTTAAAGATAGTGGGGTCAGGGGATATGGGGAGAAGGCAGGAACGGGGTACTGATTGGGGATAGTCAGCCATGATCACATTGAATGGTGGTGCTGGCTTGAGGGGCTGAATGGCCTACTCCTGCACTGTTGTCTATTGTCTATTGACAATGCTCTCTGATGCAACAAACTATTTTTCTATCTGAGGTTAGAAAGCGTGGAATAACCTCCATAGGAGCAAGTGAAAGATACTTCATATTTTATTAAAGTTTTGTTTCAAGGAATAATAAAACTAACACTGATATAAGTGGCCCCTTGTGATCTGGTAACGTGAATGGTTTTGCTTCCTGAGGCTACACTGGAGTGATCTGAGAAACAGCAAGAGCAGCCATTGGAGGAAGCAACCTTGAATTGACTGCCTTCCACTCCAGTCTGAAGCCCCCACCCAGAGCCCAGTCCTTCACCATCTGGAGCCTGGTTTGATTTTCTCCTGACCCTCTGCCTTTCTACTCAACGGATGGGCAACCAGAAACGTCCCCCACAGAAATGTTCCCCACAGATGCTGCCTGACCCACCCAGTTACTCCAGCATTGTTGCGCCTTTCATTGTGATCCAGCGCCTGCAGTTCCTTTTGTCTCCATTCTTACCACGATGGGTTAGCAGCTCTATATGGCCAGGAATGTGACCCCTCTGCCCATTTGGTGGCTCCCCCGTGGCAGAAAGAATCTTTTGGGATCCCATAATATTCTTAAAGAATATTGAAATAAATCTTGAATTGGGAAAGTAACTCCATCATTGGTGACCATTCAAGGTGGAGTGTGATGGTCCTCCTGGTGGGACTTGTCTGTGGTCTGGAGACGACTGAAGAGGCCGTTGCTGGACTTCAGACTTCATGTCCCTCCAGGTGTACTCACGGGCTGGATGTGTTTACAGCAGGGTGACGGGTGCATGGACATGGGTGACCCTGCCCGCCCTGATGGGCCGAATGGCCTAATTCAGCTCCTATCGCCTATGGCCTTATGACCTTACAAAGTGTAATAGGGAAGTACATATTTCTGGACGGCTGCAGAGAAGTAGCTGCTAAAGTTGCTGATCTAGTGATTGTGTGGGCCTGCTCTCTGACCGGGGATGGTCCTGGCCTCTGTTCAACGTGGCACAAAGTGATTGATTCTATTTGCTGTACCTTTTAAGCAGCAGCAAGGCGGGTAACTTTAAGTGATTGATTTGTAAAGTATTTTCAAATAAAATCTGGCCTTGGAATTTGATGAAAGGTTTCCATTGTCAAGTTGGGGGCACTTTGTCATAAAGGGCTCACTCTCCGAAACATATTGCAAGCTGTAACTTTGGCTTCAAGGCTCAAAAATTATCTCGACTCACTCAAGAAAAATCTACATGTGAATACGTAGGTATGATATTTAAAATACAACTTTTAAAACATATTCAGACGTACATGGGTAGAGTTAGTTTAGAGGTGTATGGGACAAACGCAGTCAGGTGGGACCAGTGTAGATGGGGCATCTTGGAGATTTGGGCCAAAGGGCCTGTTTCCGTGCTGTATCACTCAATGACTCTCTGGCTCTGCAACAATATAGATGACCTTTCGAGCCATTTTTGCCACGTATATATTTTTAAATAAAAAGTGTAGATTTTTACTGGATATGGATATGTCAATAATAGGAAGTGGGGCTATATTTACATAAATGAAGAAGTCGACACAAGGAACTGCCGATGCTGTTTAATACACAAAAGGACACAGAGTGCTGGAGTAACTCGTTAAAGAAGGAACAGCAGATGCTGGAGAATCGAGGGTTACACAAAAAGCTGGAGAAACTCAGCGGGTGCAGCAGCATCTAAGGAGTGAAGGAGATAGGAGACGTTTCGGGTCGAGACCCTTCTTCATCTGAAGAAGGGTCTCGACCCGAAACGTCGCCTATCTCCTTCACTCCTTAGATGCTGCTGCACCCGCTGAGTTTCTCCAGCTTTTTGTGTAACCCTGCTGGAGTAACTCAGCGGGTCAGGCAGCATCTGTGGAGAACATGGATAGGTGATGTTTTGGGGCGGGAGTATTCCAAAGTTGCTGCCTGACCCGCTGAGTTACTCCAGCACGTTGTGGTCTGTCCTCTCAATCATTCTTTTTTCTGCTGTTCCGAGACTTGTAGATGTATTTACTTAGGCAGTAATTCTGTGCAAGTGGCTGCTTACTGGAAAGGGGGCTTGGATCAGTGTTGAGTATTTAATGGTTTTTGCTGCCGCAGCGAACGTGTAGCTGGCAGTTTTCGTTCAGCCGTGGTACAGAGAAGTTTGATCAGAGTGCAGCTTCTCCCTGCCGTAGGGGGATCCGGCAACACCCCACGTTAGGAGCAGTTGTACTCACTGCCACCTTCTTGTAACCTTTGCATCTGCTGCTGCTGCTCTTGTCCACGGCTGTGAGATCTATTTGTGTCCCGATGACTGCAGCGCTGGGACATATATTTAAGACGTGATATTAAATAATGAAGTCACTAACAGCAGCCACTGTTTGTTCCCTTCTAATTGCCATGTTAGTCTCTGACCTCGCACTTTATTTTCAAACATGAAGAGATATTTATTTGGGTGTATTTTTAAACAGAGGTTGTGTCTCTTCCCTTCAGAAAGCGAGCACAGATGGTGATTGATTTTCTCAAGTGCGAACGTCCCTGCTTGAGAAAAACGCTGCCACCTTCTTTGTGCCGAGCAAGTCAGGCACACTAACACAACGATGTGATCATCAGTTACAGGGAAGGGGTTGTGTATAAACCACTCTTTCCCGGTTCTTCTCCTCCTTTCCACCGAGAGCCTTGGCCGGTAAACACCTGCTGCTCGTTGGCACGGCTGCAGCCAGAGATGGGGCCTCACGGTTTGACCCAGATCTGAGATTTACGGGCAGACCCGGGCGACCGCTGCTCCGACCCGTTTGTAAAGGGCCAACAAGCCGGATGATGTCATTGGCTAACTAACCCTTCTCAGGCCAGCTCTTGTGTTTGCGTGACTAAAGACAGACAATTACAGCCCACCACTTCTTATTGTGTGTGTGTGAAGTCATTGTTATCTAGAGTTCAAGTGCCTGGATAATGGCAGAGCAGAAATCAGACATAGTATCTGATCTCAGCCACAGCAACTCATTTATAACAATCAGTTATTTAACTCTCACATTGTGGAGAACCATGCTCCACTCTTTTGTGGGCTGATGTCAAACGCTTTATAAAAATGGTCTCATGTTGAACTTGGGTTAACTGCAGACAGTTTAACAGGAGGCAGGGAATAGGTGTTAAAGAAGGAACTGCAGATGCTGGAGAATCGAGGGTTACACAAAAGGCTGGCGAAACTCAGCGGGTGCAGCAGCATCTAAGGAGCGAAGGAGATGGGCGACGTTTCGGGTCGAGACCCTTCTTCAGACTCTTCTTCGATTCTCCAGCATCTGCAGTTCCTTCTTTAACTCATTACTTTCATCTTCAGGTAGACAAAAGTGCTGGAGAAACTCAGCGGGTGCAGCAGCATCTATGGAGCGAAGGAAATAGGCAACACAATAGGAAATAGGCAACGTTTCGGGCCGAAACCCTTTGGGTCTCGATAGGGACCTTCGGATCTTCGGATAGGGTGATGGAGAAAGGAAAACTGTCCAGCATCAGAAATGATTAGAAGGACAGCTGTCAAGATGATCCGTCCTACTGTAATTACAACACACATTCCTCAGGAGCTGAGCGTTTCGGCTGCTACATGATGTAGGCAAATAGTATGGCATTAACTGATACAAGGGTGGTAAAGACCTGAGACTCAGGAGTCAAGGCCAACAGCAAGATGTCAAATGTGATGTTCAACTAGAAAACATAGAAACATAGAAAAATAGCAGGAGTAGGCCATTCGGCCCTTCGAGCCTGCACCGCCATTCAATATGATCATGGCTGATCATCCAACTCAGTATCCCGTACCTTCCTTCTCTCCATACCCCCTGATCCCTTTAGCCACAAGTGCCACATCTAACGCCCTCTTAAATATAGCCAATGAACTGGCCTCAACTACCTTCTGTGGCAGAGAATTCCAGAGACTCACCACTCTCTGTGTAAAGAATGTTTTCCTCATCTCGGTCCTAAAGGAATTCCCCCTTATCCTTAGACTGTGACCCCTTGTTCTAGACTCCCCCAACATCGGGAACAATCTTCCAGCACCTAGCCTGTCCAACCCCTTAAGAATTTTGTAAGTTTCTATAAGATCCCCCCTCAATCTTCTAAATTCCAGCGAGTACAAGCCGAGTCTATCCAGTCTTTCCTCATATGAAAGTCCTGAAATCCCAGGAATCAGTCTGGTGAATCTTCTCTGTACCCCCTCTATGGCAAGGATGTCTTTCCTCAGATTTGGAGACCACAACTGTGGGTTTTACTCGGGTTTGAGTGTCTCGGTAAGGGTCAAGGCTTGTATCGTGAGCTATCTGTTATTGTACACTTGGTATGGATGAAGGGAGCAGCTTTGATATGAGTGTGCACTAATCACACATTAGGATTCCATGCAGCACTAAGTTCCCCACAGGGATTCAAGTCTGTAACCTAATGGGAGGGCTGAGCATTAAATTCAGAGCCACTCAGCTCTGCTTCGTTCAAAGAAATCACAGGAATTCCACACGTCAGTTAATAGGGATTGAAAGTTAACATGAAGTCTCCGATTTGGATAGGGACGAGTTGATTCCCCCCACCCCCACCCCCCACCCACCTACCCCCATTACACCAACACCTAGACATTTCCCAAATGAGAGAAATTATCAAATATCTTTGCACCTTAATCACAAAGTTTAGTTTAGTTTACAGATACAGCACGGAAACAGGCCCTTCGGCCCACCAGACCAGCGATCCCCGCACACTAACACTATCCTACACACACTTGGGACAATTTACAACCCTTATTGAAGCCAATTGACCTATCAACCTGAAATAGACACAAAATGCTGGAGTAACTCAGCGGGACAGGCAGCACCTCTGCAGAGATCGAATGGGTGACGTTTCGGGTCGTGACCCTTCTTCAGACCGGAAACCTCATCCATTCCTTCTCTCCTGCCTGTCCCGCTGAGTTACTCCAGCATGTTGTGCCTATCTTCGGTTTAAATCAGCATCTGCAGTTCCTTCCTACACACCCTATAAACCTGGAGAACACCTCTCTCGAGTGTGGGAGGAAACCAGAGCACCCGGAGAAAACCCACGCAAGTCACAGGGAGAACATACATATTCTGTACTGACAGCACCCATGGTTCTCTGGCGCAGTAAGGCAGCAAATCACCGTGCTGCCCTTTGTTTGTTGGTCTTGTGGGAAATTATTATTAGGGAAATATTAATTACTGCACTTGAAAATGGGACCACAATCCAAAGGATTTATGCATATGCTGTGCTACTTGGCGGGACTGCGTTTAAAGGGGGCACGTGGCGTGAGTAATTACTCAGGGTAGGCACTCAGTCCGCTTAAAAAAAATTAAACCGCGCATGCGCAGATTGTTCTTTCCGTTACATAAATAAAAAAATAAAAACAGTAACAACTCAATTTGCCCAAGGCTTCCTAGTCCCCTTTATTCTGAATTACTGAATGGGTGGGGGGGTGAAGGGTGATGGCAGACGGAGAGATGGAGAGATGGTGGGAAAAACGGGAGCACAGGGAATAGTTGAATCAGTTGTCATCTTATTGAATGATAACACTTGTTCAAGGGACCAATTGGGGGAACAGTTCCTTTCACAGCGTGTGGAGAGTCTGTGCCAGGGGTAAAGTTGTGGGGAGGGCACGAGTGTTGAGAAGGAGGGGGTCGGGGATACTGCCAGTAACTCACTCACAACTACCGCAGCTCTCCGGGCGCAAAGCCACGCACTGTAGCTGGGGATAGAAGCAGCTCGGGGAGCGGCCACCAGGACCCGACAGCAGAACTGGCCGCCACTTCAGTGCCTTCTGCAGGCACGCTCACCTTTAGCAATGCTCTCCGTCGGAACACCTGTCACCTGCCGTTCGCCGACTTCGCTCATGTCAGTGTCTTCCTGCAAATCCTTAAATTCCCACAGCCGAGTAATTCGCTGTCGGAATTTAAGGACATGAGTGAGGCCAGCAAGCGGCAGGAGAGAGGTTTTTAGATGGCGAGCTGCCAGAGGTGAGCGGGGACCGGCAGAAGGAGCTAAGGTGGCGGCTGGTTCCGCTGTCCGGCCCGGCGGCCGCTCAGCCACCCGAGCTACTTCTCTCCCCCCCCCCCCCCCCCCCAGCCTCATTGCGGTGGCATTCCACGCCTCCGTGCAAGGAGCGTCGCAAGTGGCATTATTCCCAATCCCCTCATTCATAACAATCGTGCCCTCCCCGCAACTTTACCCCGGGCCAGACTCCCCAAACGCTGTGAAAGGAGCTCTCCCCTCACCCCCACACCCCCACACCCTGGGAAATATAAGATGTATAACATCCTGAGAGGAATAGACCGGGTAGATGCCCAGAGTAGGGGAATCGAGGACCAGAGGACATAGGTTTAAGATGAAGGGGAAAATATTGCATAGGAATCTGAGGGGTAATATCTTCACATAGAGGGTGCTGGGTGTGTGGAACGAGCTGCCAGAGGAGGTAGTTGAGGCTGGGACTATCCCAACGTTTAAGAAACAGTTAGACAGGTACATGGATAGGACAGGTTTGGAGGGATATGGGCCAAACACAGGCAGGTGCGACTAGTGTAGCTGGGACATGTTGACCGGTGTGGGCAAGTTGGGCTGAAGGGCCTGTTTCCGTACTGTACTACTCTCTACTTGTTCAGGAGATGGCTCTCTGTGCTCACGTTGGTGACTTTGAAAATCCTGTATTATTTTCTGTGTCTAACAGTTATCCATCACATTTAGTTACATGGCAGCTTTTATTACTGTGATGTCCTCAGTGAAAGCTTCCACAATGTACCATGTCAGGAGCTCCATTTATATTTCAGACCATTTGTGGAAAAGTGAATAACAGCATTTGTTAACATAACCAGCGCTTTAGAGAAATGTGATTTTAAAATACAAAAGTTCTCCAAATATTGCTTGAATGGACAATAACTATGCATAATTTTAGACTGAATAGCCTAAAAAGACCAATATATTCCTCTCGTTATAAAAAGTGTGAAGTAGCCTTTATTCGCAGATTCTAATATCCACTTAATTTGGATCGAGTGGATGTGGGGAGGATGTTTCCACCAGTAGGAGAGTCTAGAATCACAAGGCACAGCCTCAGAATCAAAGGATGTACCTAAAGAAAGGAGATGAGGAGGAATTTCTTTAGTCAGAGGATGGTGAATCTTTGCAATTCATTGCCACAGACGGCTGTGGAATTTTTAAGGCAGAGATAAATAGATTCTTGATTGGTGTGGGTGTCAGGGGTTACGGGGAGAAGGCAGGAGAATGGGGTTGAGAGATAGACCAGTCATGATTGAATGGCGGAGTAGACGTGATGGGCCGAATGGCCTCCTTCTGCTTCTATGACATTTGAACATGAACTTAAATAAAGGGGAGGGGTGCAACCTCATTATGGGCAATTCCATCAAACACAAATGTATTAACAGTAACTCACCAATTTTGATGCACTTGTAACAACCCTGTAACAACATGTCTAAAGGCAAAGCAACATCAATGTGTTAAAGGATGTCTTGTCATTGATATTGGATTGTTGTGGACACCATTGTATCAAGGGCGACACAAGAATCCGGAGGAACTCAGCGGGTCAGGCAGCGTCTGTGGAGAGAAGGATTGGATGACGTTCCAGGTCGAGACCCTTCTTCAGAACCTGTCTGGAGAAAGGTCTCGACCTGAAATGTCACTTAGCCCTTCTCTCCACAGACGCTGTCTGACCCGCTGAGTTACCCCAGCATTTTGTGTCGATCAATGGTGTAAACCAACACTTGCAGTTCCTTCCTACACGCTGTAGCAAGGACAACTGGAATGTGCTCCAGAAATTGGATTCTCCAACCAGGTGTTGGAAGAAATCCCAGAATGAGCGAGTTTGGAACGGGAAATAGTTTCTGTTGGGACTAAAAGTCGTGTTTAGTGTAGTTTAGAGATACCGTGCGGAAACAGGCCCTTCGGCCCACCGAGTCCGCACTGACCAGCGATCCCCGCACACTAACACTATCCTACACACACTGGGGACAATTTTACACGTACACCAAACCAATTAACCTACAAACCTGTACGTCTTTGGAGTGTGGGAGGAAACAGAAGATCTTGGAGAAAACCCACGCGGTCACGGGGAGAACGTACAAAATTCCGCACAGACAGCGCCCGTAATCGGGATCGAACCCGGGTCTCCGGCGCTGCAAGTGCTGTCAGGCAGCGACTCGACCGCTGTGCCACCGTGCCGCCCTTGCGCTTATCACTCTCGGTCTGTCTCATCCGGCACTCCCTCACTTACAGCTCTTGCGGGAAAAGACCTGAAATAGGAACGGTGACTTGGAACAGAACAAGAAGGAGAGATCCTTCTACACCCATACCTTCTCTGCAGAGACGCTGCCTGTTCTGCTGAGTTACTCCAGCATTTTGTCTCTATCCTCGGTGTAAATCAGCATCTGCAGTTCCTTCCCACGCACACCCTTCCTCGAATATGGATCCCAATACTGCTCACAATATTCTATATCCAGCCTCATCAGCACCTGAGAAAGCCTCAGCATTCCATCCATGGCTCCCAGTGCTGCTCCAGCCATGTCCTGGACACCTTAACCCCCTGCCCATCCATCCATCCAGCATGAAGACCAACCGTCCACCTCACTCACCCAGCCATGTGTGGTCCCATCCAAGTCCGATCCTCTACAATGTTGGATCCTCCATCTCCAATCCCCCACCGCTTCTTGTCCCCAGAGCTCCAGTGCCTGGTCTCTCCTCTCACAACTGTTCTATCATCTGATGGGTAGACAGTCTACAAATCTGTCTCTTAGGGGAAATGTATTGAGAACGTTTTTAAAGCTCTCCTTTAATTAATTTATCAAAGATACATGGGAGATCCTTCCTTCAGGCTTTCCTATCCCAAAGTCCCTGGACTGTCTTCAAATGTCCGCATTACTCTCGTCAGTGAGTAATTAATTAGTTGTGATTGTAGCAGCTTTGAGAGCTGCATTTAAATGTGAGTCCATTCTTCCCTTATCGAACGTAACGTCAGTTTTATTGAATGGGGAATTGGAATTGACTTTCAGTGACGGTGCACAATAGGCCACAGTAGACTGTCCATTCCACATTGTTTAGTCTCGAGACACAGCATGGAGACAGGCCCTTCGGCCCACCACGTCAATGCTGACCATCGAACACCCGTTCACACTAGTTCTATGTTACCCCACTTTCCCATCCACTTCCTACACACTCGGGGACAATTTACAGAGGGCAGATTAACCTCCAAACCCACACGCCTGTGGGATGTGGGAGTAAACCGGAGCACCCGGTGGAAATCCACGCGGTCACGTGGAGAACATAGAAACATAGAAACATAGAAACATAGACAATAGGTGCAGGAGGAGGCCATTCGACCCTTCGAGCTAGCACCGCCATTCAATGTGATCATGGCTGATCGTCCCCTATCAATAACCCGTGCCTGCCTTCTCCCCATATCCCTTGATTCCGCTAGCCCCTAGAGCTCTATCTAACACTCTCTTAAATCCATCCAGTGACTTGGCCTCCACTGCCCTCTGTGGCAGGGAATTCCATAAATTCACAACTCTCTGGGTGAAAAAGTTTTTTCTCACCTCAGTCTTAAATGACCTCCCCTTTATTCTAAGACTGTGACCCCTGGTTCTGGACTCGCCCAACATTGGGAACATGTTTCCTGCATCTAGCTCATCCAGTCCTTTTATAATTTTATATGTTTCTATAAGATATCCCCTCATCGTTCTAAACTCCAGTGAATACAAGCCTAGTCTTTTCAATCTTTCCTCATATGACAGACCGGCCATCCCAGGGATCAATCTCGTGAACCTACGCTGCACTGCCTCAATCACAAGGGTGTCCTTCCTCAAATTAGGAGACCAAAACTGTACGCAATACTCCAGATGCGGTCTCGGAAGGTGCAAACTCCGCACAGACAGCACTGAGGTCTGGATTGAGCCTGGGTGTCTGGCACTGTGAGGCAGTGGTTCTACCGTGGTGTATTCATTGTGCCAGAAGAGGATACACGGTGGGCTGCCAATCAGCCCGGGTTGTTTCTGCACCTCGGCAGAAGTTGACTTTCACCCTGACGTCTCGGCGGTATTTATGGCAAAGTACAAAAATTGCAAAGTGCAAGAGAAAAAAAAACATTACCATCTGCTCTGAAGCATTCGCTCAATCACCAATTATAATGATTTCACTGCTAATGTACATCATTACTCTTTCATTGCAGAAAACAACTGTAAAGTTTTATTATAAAAAAGTAAAATCACATGCGCATGCACTTCTGAACAAATCAAAGTTACTTGTGGTTCTGTGATCCCATATCTGATCACCGGACATTAATTGTTCCCAACTACATAGAAACATAGAAACATAGAAAATAGGTGCAGGAGTAGGCCATTCGGCCCTTCGAGCCTGCACCGCCATTCAATGTGATCATGGCTGATCATCCAACTCAGTATCCCGTACCTGCCTTCTCTCCATACCCCCTGATCCCTTTAGCCACAAGTGCCACATCTAACGCCCTCTTAAATATAGCCAATGAACTGGCCTCAACTACCTTCTGTGGCAGAGAATTCCAGAGACTCACCACTCTCTGTGTAAAGAATGTTTTCCTCATTTCGGTCCTAAAGGAATTCCCCCTTATCCTTAGACTGTGACCCCTTGTTCTGGACTCCCCCAACATCGGGAACAATCTTCCAGCATCTAGCTTGTCCAACCCCTTAAGAATTTTGTAAGTTTCTATAAGATCCCCCCTCAATCTTCTAAATTCCAGCGAGTACAAGCCGAGTCTATCCAATCTTTCCTTATATGAAAGTCCTGACATCCCAGGAATCAGTCTGGTGAATCTTCTCTGTACCCCCTCTATGGCAAGGATGTCTTTCCTCAGATTTGGAGACCAAAACTGTACGCAATACTCCAGGTGTGGCCTCACCAAAACCCTGTACAACTGCAGTAGAACCTCCCTGCTCCTATACTCAAATCCTTTCGCTATGAAAACTGAGGTCTGGATCGAGCCTGGGTGTCTGGCACTGCTCATGGGATCTCTTCTGTGTCTTCCTGTTTCCACGAGGTTTTCTTTACTGGGGTCTCATGTCCTGCTGCGACCTCCCTTCATAGTAATATTAGGAACATGGCTGTCAAAGTCCATTTTTGCAGAATTATCCATTTCTGAAATTTGTAAGCAAAGTTCGTGACCCTTGGGCTATCCTTGATCGGACTTTGCTGCCTTAACCTTGCATTAAACGTTATTCCCCTTATCACATCTCTTAGACACTGTAAATGTCTCGATTGTAATCATGTATTGTCTTTCCGCTGACTGGATAGCACGCAACACTGTACCTGTTTATTTTGTGACAATAAACCAAACTCAACTAAACGCAATAAAGGACACCAGCACTTTGGAACGAATAGTTCCCCCCTGCCTTTCATGACCTAAGTTTAGGTTGCCGGCTGTACTTCTTGATCAATAAAGTTCTCTCGTATCATATCGTATCGTATCGTAGGCTTATTATTGTCATGTGTACTGAGGTACAGTGAAAAACTATGTTTTGCATGTTAACCCAATAGGTCAAATAATACAAAAGATACACAGATCAGATCCCGGTGACTCAACACTTCAACTCCCCCTCCCATTCCTACACTGACCATTCTGTCCTGGGCCTCCTCCATTGTCAGAGTGAGACCCAGTGCAAATTGGAGGAACAGCACCTCATATTTCACTTGGGCAGCTCACACCCCAGCGGTGTGAACATTGACTTCTCTAACTTCAAATAGCCCTTGCTTTCCCTCTCTCTCCATCCCATCCCCTTCCCAGTTCTCCCACCAGTCTTATGCCCCTGTCCCACTTAGGAAACCTGAACGGAAACCTCTGGAGACTTTGCGCCCCACCCAAGGTTTCAGTGCGGTTCCCGGAGGTTTTTGTCAGTCTCCCTAATGGTCGAAACTGACAAAAACTTCCGGGAACCTCCGGGAACCGCACGGAAACCTTGGGTGGGGCACAAAGTCTGCAGAGATTTCCGTTCAGGTTTCCTAAGTGGGACAGGGGCATAACTGTCTCCGACTGCATTCTATTCCCCCCCCCACCCACCCCCAAGTCTTTAACGCAAGCAAAGACAGTGTAGTAAAGGCTGTATGCTTTTCCCATATTGGGATGAGGAAGCTGGAACATATCTAGTTTACTTCATTGTTTCCATTGGTACAATGTCAATTCCTTTATTCTTGACAGAGTACGCACCTGTTGCTTCTTTTATAACAGTAGCTGCTTGGAAATAAAAACTTTCCTTTAATAACATTAGCTCCGACCTAATATGGAGACCAGAAATCAACGTGCCACTTGTCGAAAAATTCCTCCCAATCCCCCCTCTCTCTGCCCCCACACTCTCTCTCTTAATTCTTGCTTTGAACTAATCCACTTTTTCTCAGCTACCTGGGCAGATGACAGCAATTATCTTCATCAGTGCTCTCGTTAATAGTTACTCACAGTCTCGGAATCAAGGGGTGCACCATTGCTGTATTATCTGCCATGACAGTGGGTGATTCAGGTTCTGGTTGATTACTGCTGAAACACCTTATCAGTGGTTATCTCGCGCAGGTCGTAGTGAGTAGAGTCGTGATTAAATGTTGAAGTGGGCCTTTTTCACCAAGTTGAGGAGATCTAGTTGCTCAATCCCCTTTTTAAATGACTTAACAGCGGGAGCAGCACGTGTGTGTTAGAAACATAGAAACATAGAAAATAGGTGCAGGAGGAGGCCATTCCGCCCTTCGAGCCAGCACCGCCATTCATTGTGATCATGGCTGATCGTTCCCCAATCAATAACCCGTGCCTGCCCTCTCCCCATATCCCTTGACTCCACTAGCCCCTAGAGCTCTATCTAACCCTCTCTTAAATCCATCCAGTGACTTGGCCTCCACTGCCCTCTGTGGCAGGGAATTCCACAAATTCACAACTCTCTGGGTGAAAAAGCTTTTTCTCAGCTCAGTCTTAAATGACCTCCCCTTTATTCTAAGACTGTGGGCCCTGGCCCTGGACTCACCCAACATTGGGACCATTTTTCCTGCATCTAGCTTGTCCAGTGCTTTTATAATTTGGGTGGTAACATATTCCATTCCCTTATTGTCCTTGGGTAAAGGGAGTATTGGCAGCAAAGTTTATTGAAATTCAGCCAGCTGATGATGTAGGGACCGGTATTTTGTCTTGTTTCATGGCAATTGGTGATGTGGAGAAGTCAGAATGCAAAACAATCACACAGCTTGCATTTAAGGTGAAGGAGAAACGATTTAATAGTACCCCTTAGCGGGGTCACTTTTTCACATAGAGGGTGGAGGGTGTATGGAACAAGCTTCTTCGTATCGCAAGATAAGTTGTCCAACCAGAGCTGAACACATGTCTCGGCATCTGCATACAATGGCGTCTGTCTTGGGTTTCTTGTGCGTGGCGGTGGAAAGATTGATGGAAACAGGGCCGCGACGTGAACGCTCTTTCCTTGACCCCATGGAACGAGCTGCCAGAGGAGGTAGTTGAGGTTGGGACTTTCCCAACGTTTAAGAAACAGTGCTATAGCCCTGTCCCACGGCACGAGTTCATTCCAAGAGCTCTCCCGAGTTTGCCCCCATTCGAACTCGGAGATTTACGGTAATGGCCACTTGTCGGTACTCGGGGCTCTCGTGGGCATTTTTCAACGTGTTGAAAAATCTTCATGTGTCTTCCCGTGCTTACCTGCCATTAGCGAGTCTTCCCGAGTACCTGCCGTTAGCGATACGAGCCGCTGAGAGACGTCCCCGAGCTCCGACGTACCCGCTACGTTCATTCTCCGTGCTTGCCACGAGTTTGATTTTTTTTAAACTCGGGAGAGCTCTTGGGATGAACTCGTACCGTGGGACAGGGCTATAAGATAGGTACATGGATAGGACAGGTTTGGAGGGATATGGACCAAACGCAGCCAGGTGGGACTAGTGTAGCTGGGACATTTGGGCGAGTTGGGCTGAAGGGCCTGTTTCCACACTGTATGACTAAAATGTTGTGGTTTAGATGTATGGACATTGTGGCTAGAGGAGTGGTGTGGGTAGTGTGAGTCATGTCTGCCGTTGTGTTTACAGATCCTTCACTGTCCACCACTGAACAAATATACAATAACTCCTTAAAACGTTGTATTCAAAGGATCAACAACTCACTGCAGGTCGTTGGGCTATTTAAGTCCCACTGGCTCTTGATGCCATCATACTTGAAGTTTGCTGCCTTTTAGAGTTTGAATTGATTTAACAGAGAGATACAGCGTGGAAACAGACCCGGTTGGTCTGCAACAAAGAAGGATCTCGACCTCACCCATCACCCATTCCTTCTCTCCATACATGCTGCCCGTCCCGCTGAGTTACTCCAGCTTTTTGTGCCTCTCTTCGATGGAAATGGGCCCTTCTGCCCACTGAGTCCACGCCGACCATCGATCACCCGTTCACACCACTTCCATGTTATCCCACTTTCTCATCCACTCCCTACACACTAGGGGTAATTTACAGAGGGGCCAATTAACCTACAAACCCGCACGTCTTTGGGATGTATATGGAGAGGAAAGGTTTAGAGGGATATGGGCCAAATGCAGACAGGTGGGGCTAGTGTAGATCTTGGTTGGCTTGGGCAAGTTGGCTGAAGGGCCTGTTTCCGTGCTGTATGACTTTGGCTCTATGACTCCATGTGGGAGGAAATTAGCGTGCCCACATGGTTACAGGGAGAGCGTGCAAACTCCACACAAGCGGCACCCAAGATCAGGAGTAATCTATGTTCTACCAGCTGCGTCACTGTGCCCATTTGATAGAGGGAGAGACAGTGCAGCTTGAGGTGTTGGAAAAGTTTAGTTTAGTTCAGAGATACAGCGCGGAAACAGGCCCTTCGGCCCACCCAGTCCGCATCGACCAGCGATCCCCACACACTAACACTATCCTACACACACTAGAGACAAATTTTAATTTATACCTAACCAATTAGCCTACAAACCTGCATGACTTTGGAGTGTGGGAGGAAACTGGAGATCTTGGAGAAAACCCACACAGGTATGGGTGGGAGAACGTGCAAACTCCGTACAGACAGCACCCGGGTCCCTAGCGCTGTAACCACGGTAAGACAGCAACTTTACCGCTGCACCACCGTGCCGACCAAGTTCCTTCAAGCTGCAAAGGTCTTGAGGGTACTGGTGTGTTGGACAAAGTTTTTCATTGTTCGTCTCTGGCAGGGCAGTTTGCTTTGCCCTGCCGGACTGGCCTTCAACTAATTGGCCATTTGAGAGGGTAACTGAATCAACCGCTTTAATATGGACTGCGTTCACATTGAAGCCAGATCAGGAGAGGATGGCAAGCTTCCTGCCCCGAAATACATTAGCGAACAAATTGCCTCCATACAACAGTACAGTAGTTTTCTTGGTCATTACTGATACTGCAATTACAGAATTTATTTCATTAAGTGGATTAAAGATCTCCAGCTGCTCTTCAGACTTGTGCACACTTGCACGTTAGTTTTTTCTTGGGTTTCCTGTTTTTCCCACTGGTTATATATCATTGGCACAACCCATGGCTTGGCTATTAGGGATGGCACAGTGGCGCAGTGGTAGGGTTGCTGCCTCACAGTGCCAGAGACCCGGGTTCCATCCCGACTACGGGCGCTGTCTGTGTGAATGTCGCACGTTCTCCCCGTGACCTGCGCGGGATTTCTCCGGGTGCTCCAGTTTCATCCCACACTCCAAAGACGTACAGGTTTGTAGGCTAATTGGCTTTGGTAAAAATCGTAAATTGTCCCTAGCGTGTCGGCTAGTGTTAAGGGCCTATCCCACGAGCATGCAACCTGCATGCGGCGAGCGCGACCAAACCGGCAGCGGGGGCCGCGCAGAGGTCGGTTGAGTGGCGCGACGTGACGTGAAGTGGCGCAAAGTTGGAGTGATATCCACGGTAAGTTCGCAAGGACAGAGAGGGACACAGAGAGAGAGACACAGAGGCACATAGAGAGAGGGCCACGGAGGCACACACAGAGAGGGTCATTGAGGCATATAGAGAGGGTCATGGAGGCACACACATAGAGGTCACGGAGGCACATACAGAGAGGGACACGGAGGCACCTACAGATAGGTTCACGGAGGCACGATGTCGAGATGGTGCGTAATGCGTCGAGGCGACTGCGAGCCGACAGGCCGTTGCCGCGCTGAATTTTTGAACACGGTCAGTTTTTCGGAACCCGCGCGATGTCGGGACCAGCTCCGCACAACTCCATATGGCTCCGGCGATCGAAGTGGGACCGGCCCCGCGACGCCGGACAGCTCAAGCGACCACGTTAGGTCGCGCTCACCGCATGGAGTGGCATGATCGCTGATTGGCGCGGACTCGGTGGGCTGAAGGGCCTGTTTTGACGCTATATGCCTAAAACCTAAAAGATAGTGAGCATTGGTATAGAGCACTGATATGATTATGACATACTGAACACAGAACAGTATAGTGTAAGAAAGAACTGCAGATGCTGGTTTAACTCGAAGGTAGACACAAAATGCTGGAGTAACTCAATGGGTGTGGCAGCATCATGTGGAGAGAAACATAGAAGGAACGGGAGACGTTTCGGGTCGAGACCCTTCTTGAAACGTCACCTATTCTTTTTCTCCAGAGATGCTGCCTGGCCCACTGAGTTACTGCTGCATTTTGTGTCTCTCTTTGATATAAACCAGCATAACCTTTGTCCATCTCACCTCAAACCTGAGCCCTCTAGACTTTAACATTACTACCTTAGGGGGTAAAAATGTTCTGACTGTCCACCTTAAATATGCTCTCAGCTAGGGTACTGTTCAATTTCCTTCCACAAGCTAGGGTGCTGTTCAATTCACCTCGACCCCATTGCGGACATTGGACTTTGTCTGTGGAACTGATGCATTACAATGCTGAGAACTATATTCTGCACTCTGTATCTTCCACTTTGCTCTACCTGTGGACTGGAGTTTGACCTGACTGTATTTACGTATGGTATACCTGATCTGGTTGGACAGCATGTAACACAAAGCTTTGCACTGTACCTTGGTACACGTGACAGTAATAAGCCTAATCCTAACCCTGCTATAGCAAGTCTGCTATGGCTCAAAGGGCCGAATGGCCTACTCCTGCACCTATTGTCTATCGTCTATTGTGATTGGCGCACAGAGATCGCGGCCAACGGTACATGCCTTCTTACTTCCCTCCCGCCACAGCCCACAACGATGTCAGGGGATGGCGCGGTGGCGCAGCGGTAGAGTTGCTGCCTTACAGCGCTTGCAGCACTGGAGACCCAGGTTCAATCCCGACTACGGGTGCTGTCTGTACAGAGTTTGCTTGTTCTCCCCGTGGGTTTTCTCCGAGATCATCGGTTTCCTCCCACACTCCAGAGACGTACAGGTTTGTAGGTTAATTGGATCGGTATGTCCTTGGTGTGTGTAGGATAGTGTTAGTGTGCGGGGATCGCTGGTCGGTGCGGACTCGGTGGGCCGAAGGTTCCACGCTGCATCTCTAAAGTAAAATAAAACTGAACCAATGTGAATGGGGCAGTGTTCAGATGCACATGGACGCGATCAAGCTTCATCTTTAATGCACTCTGCAAAGCTTCTTGAAGTAATTGTGTAATCCTATTTACAGTTAAAAAAAAAGATGCAGCTGAAATATCCACTCCAAGCATTAACCTTTTGCAGTTGCCTGAGTTACATTATCATTAAAGAATGCATTTAATATAATTTCATTTTAACAGAGACATTCTACATGTACTTTCTAAATCTTGCTGTATATCGAGTTGCTCATTGACAGGAGAAAGTATGCCAAGCACAAGGATGTTGAATTCAATAAATATTTCTTTTTGTTGTAAAAGCGAATGATTCATCATCATCATCATCATCATCATCATCAAGGTACTCAGAATAAGTTCATCGAGTTAATGGCTGAAATCTTCTTCTTCTTGCGTGTGGCGTGC
The DNA here is from genome assembly GCA_963514005.1 of Raja brachyura. Next base: position 2,297,311 of record OY740797.1, on the reverse strand, counting down.
ACAGCCTAAAGTTGTGGGACAACTTGTTCTATTTGATCTTATTTGATTGTGCACGCCAGGTTGATTGCATTCGTTGAAACAGGGCGGACCACGTGAAGGTTGCAATCTTCCACCCCAATGGATGAAATCTCCTGCGACGAGGTTCCTCTGGTCTGCACTCTCTCCCGAGCACCCCAACATCTCGAGCACCCCCACATCTCTCATTTGCCACTGTATTTAGATTTGATTTGATTTTATTACTTGTCATTTGAACCTCAGAGAGGCTCGAACGAAACTCCGTTTCTACAAGCCATGCAAACAGAACAATTCATAAAAAAAACACACAATTCAATTCACACAAACATCCATCAGTGAATCTCCTCCTCATTGTGAAGGAAGGCAAAGTCTTCTCTCTCCCCCGCACCATTTCTCTCCCGAGGTCCAAGCCCCAGACGGGCGGTGTTAAGTCCCACGGCCATTGAGGCCGCGCCGGGCCGGGTGATGTACGGCCCCGCTCTAGGCCCAAAGGTCACAGTTGGAGCCCCCGGCAGGCGCTGGAATGTCCCGCAGCCATTGAAGCCGCGCGGGGCGATGTACGGCCCCGCTCCGGGTGGCTCCAACCCCGCGACACGGGCTGGAGAAGCTGTGTTGCAGGAGCTCTGGAAAGCGGTCTCCTACCCGGACCCGCGAGCTCCCGATATCCCAACAGTCCACCGGTCTGCAGCTGGAACTGCAGCTGGAGCTGGAGCTGGAGCTGGAGCTCCGGATATGGGGGTACGTTCACAAAAATAACATTTACACCCAGTAAGTTCGCAAATTATTTGTTCAGAAATTGAACAACAAATGCTGGAGTAACTCAGCGGGTCAGGCAGCGTCTCTGGAGAGAAGGAATAGGTGACGTTTCAGGTTGAAACTCATCTTCAGTTCCTTCCAATACAATTATTTAATCAGTCTGATTGATCGAAGGATACAGCACGGAAACAAGCCACCGGAATCCACGCCGACCATCGATCGCCCGTCCACACTAGTTCTGTGTTATCCCACTTGCTCATCCACTCCCTACACACTAGGGGCAATTTACAGAGGGTCGATTAACCTACAAACCCGCACGCCTTTGGGATGTGGGAGGAAACCCGTGCAGACACAGGAAGACCATGCAAACTCCGCAGAGCCAGTACCCGAGGTCAGGATCGAGCCCGGGTTTCCGGTGCTGTGCACCACTGTGAATGCAATTGCTACGGGCTGATTCTTGTTACAACTGTTGTCATTTAATCATCTCACAACGTTTGGTGAGTTCTGTCCACCCTTCCTCAGCAGTTTGGGAAAATTAAATCTAATGACACCAAGCTGATGGATACGAGAATGTCCGAGGATTAAACCCTGATGGATAACTACCGGGACATGTGGTATATCTGTTCACAAATCTGCCCCTTCCCTCCCGCAGCCATTCTTGGCAGTGAAAACATTTCCAAAGGATTCAGTTCAACTTGACTCCAATCTACTGAAGGTGCGAGCCGTCAGTATCTGCAGCGGGTAGAGCTGCTGCCTCACAGCGCCAGACACCCGGGATCGATCCTGACTACGGGTGCTGTCTGTGCGGCGTTGGCACGTTCTCCCTGTGACCTGCGTGGGTTTTCTCCAGGTGCTCTGGTTTCCTCCCACACTCCAAAGACAAACAGATTTGTAGATTCATTGACTTAATTGGTTTCTTAGTTGGTTAATTGGTAAACTTGTAAATTGTCCCTAGTGTGTGGGATGTTGCTTGTGTACGAGTGATCGCTAGACACCATGGAATCGGTGGGCCAAAGGGCCTGTTCCAAGGTGGTATCTGTAAGGTCTCTAATCATGCCTTCAGCCATTCCGTGTACGTGTTTGACCATGGGGATCTCTACACATGTTTGCATGTTTGCATGTGTATGTTGGCACATGTTGGTATGTGTTTGTACAGGTACGTTTGTGCGTGGTTGACCACGGTGGTGACCACTCATGTTTACATGTTTGTATGTGTATGTTTGTATGTATTTGTTTGCGTTTGTACATGTATGGATATGCATGTTTATCATTGGGAGTCTCTACTCGTGCTAACATGTTTGTATGTGCATGTTTTACATGTATGTTTGTGCATGTTACACCATGGTGGTGCCCACTCATGTTTGCATGTTTGTATGTGTATGTTTGTATGTATGTGTACGTGTTTGTATATGTGTGTTTATATGTATGTGTACGTGTTTGTACGTGTATGTTTGTATGTATGTGTACGTGTTTGTACATGTATGTTTGTGCGTGTTACACCATGAGCGTGTTACCACTCATGTTTACACATCTAAGGCCTGTAGTACCAAACACAACAGGTGAGACTGTGTGCATGTGGAACGTTCACACACTGTTGGCATGGCTTCACCACCCTCTTTCAAGACCATGGATTTACAAACCAGGCTTGCTGTGAAAAACTTACTGAAAATGTAACACAGATCTGCAGAGGTGTAGCTGCATCTTTAACAGTATACATATACTGAGCCATAATCGTTGTTTAATAATCTCACCGAGTTCATGCAACTGGTCCGTATGGATTGTCAATCCCTCAGATAAATATTGCATTTTTACACAACACAAATCCATATTTCATGACTTTTTATTCTAATCTTAATCTTGTGCATATTCCAATCCTCATTTTATATTCTGCAACAAATGAGATGTGCATTTCACTGCCTGGCTTGCTATTTGTGATTATTCTTCAGTGTGATTGGCTTCTCTAAAACATCCCTGTTACAGTAAACACAAAGTGCTGCAGTTACTCAGAGAAATCGTTGCCCCTCAGGTTCCTACTAAATCTTCCCACGCCTCACCTATTGTTCGGGGAGCCTGTGGGACACTCTCCTCCACTCGCACTTCCACCCAATGCTGAGAGCCATAGAGTCTTACGGCTTGGAAACTGGCCCAACTTGCCCACACCGGCCAACATGTCCCAGCTACACTAGTCCCACCTGCCTGCATTTGGCCCATATCCCTCCAAACCTGTCCTATCCATGTACTTGTCTAACTGTTTCTTAAATGTTGGGATAGTCCCAGCCTCAACTACCTCCTCTGGCAGCTTGTCCCAGACACACACCACCCTTTGTGTGAAAAAGTAACCCCTCAAATTCCTATTAAATCTTTCCCCCTTCATCTTAAACCTATGCCCTCTGGTCCTCGATTCACCTACTCTGGGTAAGGAACTCTGCGCATCTACCCGATCTATTCCTCTCATGATTTTATACACCTCTATAAGATCTCCCGTCATCCTCCTGTGCTACAAGGAATGGAGTCCCAGCCTACTCAATCTCTCCCTATAGTTCAGACCCTCGAGTCCTGGCAACATCCTCTTAATCTTCTCTGTACCCTGTCCAGTTTATGGATACAAAATGGGATGTGGGCCAGATGCAGGCAATTGGGACTAGTTTGATTGTTCAACTTGGTCTGGCATGGACTGGTTGGGCTGAAGGGCCTGTTTCCTTGCTGAATAGGTCTATGAGTCTAAGACCCTGTGCACAGGTAGGATTTTGGGATATCTCCAATAGTAATTCATACTTCAATCCTTACTAGAAATGAGCCAAGAGGTTTTTAGAGATATCTGTTATCTTTGGCACAGACATTGTGGACATTCCTAATTGTCACCGTATGTCATGGTGTCACTTGCGGGCGGAGCACCAAGGCAAATTCCTTGTATGTGAATACTTGGCCAATAAGCCTATTCATTCATTCATTCATTCATTCATTCATTCATTCATTCAAAGGGCCCGTTCCTGCGCCGTACTGCTGTATGTCGCCCTAAATATTTGGTCTGTAGTATTTTATACTGGAACATAGACTTACTGTGGGTGGCACGGAGGCGCATGGTAGAGTTGCTGTCTTACAGCTCCAGAGGCCCAGGTTTGTATGTTCTCTCTGTGACTGTGTGGGTTTTCTACAGGACCTCCAGTTTCCTCCCACATTGCACAGACGTACAGGTTTCTAGGGTAATTGGCTTTGGTAAAAAATCAAGAGTCAAGAGAGTTTTATTGTCATGTGTCCCAGATCGATCAATGAAATTCTTGCTTGCTGCAGCACAACACAATATGGAAACATAGTACATAATTGGAGAAATAAGTGTAGGTATATCCACATGCACACATACTCAAATAGCAAATATAGTGCAATAATACTAATAGTCAGTTGTAGTTCAGAGCTTATCTGTTGTTGTGTTTAACAGCCTGATGGCTGCAGGGAAGAAGCTGTTCCTGAACCTGGACGTTACAGTTTTCAGGCTCCTGTACCTTCTTCCCAATGGCAGTGCTGAATTGAGTGTGTGGCCAGGATGGTGTGGGTCTTTGATGATGTTGTCTGCCTTTTTGAGGCAGTGACTGCAATAGATCCCTTCGATGGTGGGGAGGTCAGAGCCGGTGATGGCCTGGGCAGTGGTCACAACTTTTTGCCGTCTTTTCAAATAGTAAGTTGTCCCTATGTGTGTAGGATAGTGCTAGTGTACGGGGTGATCGCTGATCGTTGTGGACTCGGTGGGCCGAAGGGTCTGTTTCCACACTGTTTCTAAAAAACATTTTTGAGGTGCTACTTCTTTATGTCTATCACGTGGAAAATAATAATGATCTGGTAATAAAGGTTTAAGAAAGAACTGCAGATGCTGGAAAAATCGAAGGTAGACAAAAATGCTGGAGAAACTCAGCGGGTGAGGCAGCATCTATGGAGCGAAGGAATAGGTGACGTTTCAGGTCGAGACCCTTCTACAGACTGGAAGGTGAGAAGTTTGAAACTTGGTCAACAAGGCCATTGAGTCACTGCCATGAAAACAAAGGAATATTTAGACTATTTCTAAAATTTTTCTCTGGGACAGTTTCAAAATTCCACCTGGATTAAGAGATTACACCAATATTTTGGTTGGACTTCAAAGAGAAGCGTGTGGTTTGTCAGTATTGTGAGATTCTGTCGGGAATTTGCTCATCTTCCTGAGGACGTGCTGCTTAGTGAGAGATGAAGGATATTAAGAACTGCAGATGCCGGTACATACAACAAGACACAAAGTGCTGGAGTAATTCAGCGGGCCAGGCAGCATCGCTGGAGAAAACGGATCGGTGATTTGGAACGTTAAATACTTATGATTCCCTTTGTGTTAAGTGGATGTGTGGAGTGGATGTGGGGAGGATGTTTCCACGAGTGGGAGAGTCTGTGACTAGAGGTCACAGCTTCAGAATAAAGGAACATGCCTTTGGGAAGGAGATGAAAATAAATTTATTTCGTCAGAGGGTGGTGAATCTGCGGAATTCTTTGCCACAGACGGCGGTGGAGGCTGTCGAAGGATATTTTTAAGGCGGAGATTGGCAGATTCTTGATTAGTACGGGTGTCAGAGGTTATGGGGCAATGCCAGGAGAATGGGTTTGAGAGGGAGAGATAGATCAGCCATGGTTGAATGGCGGAGTAAAATTGATGGGCCAAATTCAGTTTTGACATTACCGTAGACTAAATTACGTTGGGATGGTTGTGTGGTTAGTGACTGAGGCAAGAGGGGTCATGCATGGATATGCAGGGAATAGAGGGACATGATCATGGGTAGAAGACAGAGAACATCATGTTCGGCAGGGACATTGTGGGCCGAAAGGCCTGTTCATGCGCTGTGCGGTTCTATGTATTCATAGCAAGAGGATTTGAGTATAGGAGCAAGGAGATCCTACTGTAGTTGTACAGGGCCCTGGTGAGACCACATCTGGAGTATTGTGTACAGGTTTGGTCTCCTAATTTGAGGAAGGGCATTCTTGGTATTGAGGGAGTGCAGCGCAGGTTCACCAGGTTAATTCCCGGCATGGCGGGACTGACATATGATGAAAGAATGGATCAACTGGGCTTGTATGCACTGGAATTTAGAAGGATGAGAGGATATCTTTTAGAAACATATAAAATTCTTACGGGATTGGACATGCTAGATGCAGGAAAAAAATTATACTGTAGGCAGGAAATATGTTCCCGATGTCGGTGGAGTCCAGGACGAGGGGTCACAGTTTAAGAATAAGGGGTAGGTCATTTAGGACTGAGATGAGGGAAAACTTTCTGAACTGGAGAGTTATGAATCTGTGGAATTCTTTGCCACAGAAGGCTGTGGAGGCCAATTTACTGGATGTTTTCAAGAGAGAGTTAGATTTAGCTCTTTGGGTTAACAAAATCAAGAGATACGGGGAGAAAGCAGGAACGGGGTACTGATTGTGGATGATCAGCCATGATCATATTGAATGGCGGTGCTGGCTCGAAAGGCTGAATGGCCTACTCCTGCACCTATTT